>JBBMKC010194830.1:0-25365 GCA_037834085.1 Bipalium vagum | reverse complement strand
GGGCGGTGAAATACATTTGTTTTTCTTTATTGAGGACCTCTGAGCCTAAGAGCGAGAGGATTTTTATAATTAATAAAATCATTTTTAAACAAAAAATAAAAAGCCAAACAAAAATCGGTCAGAATTGTCTCAATCATTGTAATTTGATAACGATTTGAATAAAAGTATTGAATCAAAGATTTGTTTTCTCAGTGAAATTTAATTAAAGTCGAACACTAGCAAAAGCAACCTTCAACCGTTGAGACCTAAGTCATATACACGCTCCGACCATTGACAACCTTTTTTGTCCATCAACTTAGGATCTTAACATCCCTATTAAATAAATAAAAATATTAAAATTGATTTTAAGGCAAATTAGAATTAATCTTAAGAGTACTATCACAGTTAACTTTTTTAAAGTTAAATAAGAATATTCCTAAGTATTGTATTTTTATAATTATGACAAAAAAATTGAGAATTAACGGATATAAAGGCTTAGATTGAAAATTTTCTCTCATATGAATTGAAAGAATTAATTTTAATTAATTTAATCATATGAAGTATTAAAAATATTCCTAACAAGAAAAGAAAATCGAACGAATTTAATATATGTAGAAAATAAGGTTTTATCATTTATATTGAAATACGTTAATAAAAAATACTTCAATAGTAATAAAGTTAACTATTAATTATTTATCAAAATTAATTATAATAAGATTAGTACCACAAATTATACATTACAATAGAAATAAATTACTAATTTACATATTTTCTGTATCCTGTTAGGAAGTATCAGTAATATAAATTAAAATTAAAATAATAAGTTGTTAAAAATTCAAAATAACAAAATTGGAATTTCTTTTAATAATGTAAATACAACTACTGTCTCTAAGCAAAAAACTTAAATCATCATGTTTTAGAAAGTCTTGTATTTTTATTTTGATCTTGCCATAACTATTTTAATCTTTTTTATTAGTATGGAGAAGTATGATAATTTAGGCGTAGTTGGTGAAGGTAGTTATGGTATTGTTATGAAATGTCGTCATAAGGCGACTTCTACTCTAGTAGCAATAAAAAAATTTCTTGATAGTGATGATGATAAAACTGTGAAAAGAATTGCAAATCGGGAAATAAAAATGCTTAAAGTAAGTGTATGGTGTATAAAACTATTAATTAAGTAAAGTAAAATTTGAAATTTAGACATAATCAATAAATATTATTTTATTATTGAGACGGTTTCTATTTTTTCACTCAAAATCTCTTAATATGAATTATTATTTGTTGTTCATAATAAGAGATACTTTTATTTAATTGATAGGAAATTTAACTTTATTCCATTCTATTTCACCGAATAGTCGTAATGATAAAAATTGTTAGCTGCATACACGTACCCTTCTACAGTGTTTTAAATTTTATCAATTAAATTCATAAAATTTTTAATCATTTTTTTTTCAAGCATTAAATTATTTCAAACTTTTCAGGAAAATCGAAATCTTAATGTTTAATATGTGCGAACATTGCTTATATTATAAAATATATTTAACGGGTTCTATTTCTTTAAATTAAGAGTCATATTGGTTTTAATATCCATTTGACAGAAATAATTTTATATATTGATAATAAAGGTCAAATACTAAAATTTTAATATAACTAAAATTATTTCTTAATTAATTTTTAATTAGTTAGAATTATTTTTACCTATCAGAGAGAAATAAAAGATGATGAAAAATATTTTTTTAATTCAAAATTCAACTTTTTTCTATGCTAAAATATTAGATATATTATTAGGTTGAGGGAAATGTATTGTGGTTTTTCTACATACTTATCTTACTTCACTAGACATATCTCCTACAGATTATCATCTACTCTTATCACTTGACAATTTTCTACGAAATGAGAAGTTCAAAAATCAAGATGATGCTTAACATGTATCTGATTTTTATGGAATCCTGTGATTCCGGATTTTTTAAAAGACTATTAATAAATTATTAGAAAGTTGGCAAATTGTCCTTGATACCAGTTGTGATTATTTTAATTAATAAAGTTTTTCAAGTTGAATTATCGACTTTTGAATTGTTATATGAAAACGAAACAATATTTTTCCCTGGGCCTAGAATTTTAAGGCGGATAAAATTTTGTTTTCAATCTAGCTATGTAATTTTCATAAAAAGTAATAAAAAATAAAAATATAATCAAAATCATGTAAACTTATTTTAGGTGATGTACCGAGACTACAGTTTTTTAAAGTTGGCTAATTTCCGTCACATACTGAAAAAAATTTCAAGAGATTTCTTGTACTCGGTATAAAAAGCCTAAAATAGATTTTGATATGAAAATAAGCTTGAAAAAAAAACAGATTAACAACAAATTTAAATATCAATATTTTTTTAATAAAACAAGTCCTTTTAGCTCATTTCCTTAGAAACAGTTAAGTCTTTGAAATCAATAATTAAAGTCCAAAGTAATTAATGAAATTTTTAAAATATTATTTAATATATTTCCTCTTTAAAATCATAATAAGATATATAATTTATCTAAAATTGTTTTCCATTAGTAAATATAAAATTTCCATTTATAAATTAATAAAATTAATTAACTAAATGTTTTAGCTTTAACTTTATTTTTTATCGAACTTAACTTTATTAAGGGAAAATTGTTCACTAAGAAAATTTAATTTTTAATTAATAAATATATTTTTCCAGCAACTACGTCACGAAAATTTGGTGAGCCTAATTGAAATTTTTAAAAGGCGAAAGAAATTGTATATCGTGTTTGAGTTTGTTGATTATACTCTTCTGGACGATCTGGAAAAGAATCCGTCTGGACTTGAGTCTAACTACGCAAGAAAACTTCTTTTTCAAATTTTACGGGGAATTGAGTATTGTCATAACAACCACGTGAGTTCCCTTGTGTTATTTATTATTTTTATTTATTAATAAAGTAATTTAACGAATAAACTTATTAAAATTTATATTCAATTTCACTATATAGTTTTTATTTTGTCAAAAAATTAATGGAAACAATATTTAAAATTATTTCATTTCCGTTATAAAACGGAACTTGTTAGTAAAAAGGTTTTTGACAGAAATACTTATTTCGTTCTGATTAAAGAGTCTTTACAAAATTTATTAAAAATCATTTCATCACATCCTTTTATATAAAAATTAGAATCTCTGACAAATAGGCAGCTGAATTAATGATTTATATTTAATAATGGAACATATGGATGTGTTTGTATTTTGAGAGTGATTTATTGTTGTGATGTTACTTAGTACAGATTTTTTTAAGAGTTCTAATGGATTTTCTTTTAAATGAAAAAAACAAATAATACTGAAGGTTTTACAAAATTGTATAATTAAAAAAACAAATCTGATTCTTTAGTCTTTATTTATCATTCTCTTTAAGCACTTGATTTTAAAATGATATTCAGTTTTTCTAAACATGTTGTTTACTGGAAATACTTTTTTCTCCTTTTACAAATTGTTATGATTTAAGACCATGATTTACACTTATCTTTATTTATTACCACATTCATTTTTATACTTCCAACTTCTGTTAATAGAAATACATTCTTCCAGCTACATTGAATGTTATCTGATTCATTATTATAAGTCAATCATTCAAATAATTATAAATAGCTTTATTAACCGATTATAATTTATTGGTACCTAAAAATGTTGTTTAGCTTTCAGTTATTATATAATTTAGTTAATTTTATAATTTCAGGTAATATAATTAAAACACGTATATTAAAATCCTGGTTTGATGTGGATTTTAAATATACTATTCTTTTCACTCTCATTGTTCAATTGTTCTATTTTATTAATATTTTGATGACGTCTATTTTTTCATTTTCTTCAAAGTGACCATATAATTTCTTCAAGCTGCAATAATATTTTCTCTAAGACTTTATATCATATCAAAATGTTTATACTTTCAAATTTATATTTGTTTTTAAATTTCTTCAATTTCATATTCACTAAAAATTACTTTAAGAATGATCTTTTAACCAATTCTGAAGATATTCTCAACATATATTTTTTAAATTGTCAAGTTTTTTTATTAAAATTATTTTCATTATTTAATAATTATTAAAAAATTTAACTCTTATTTCGCAAAGTTTATTGATGACAATAAATTATAATTAACTTGAAAAAAATTATCCTTAAAATATTTTTTTCTTTAAAATTAATTTTTAATCTATATAAATATTATTTAATTTTTAAAATGTTGTTATACTTAGTAATATTTTTATTAAATAATCATAATTTCGGTATTTATATTTTTTTAGATAAACAATATGTAAAATTGATAAAAAACACATGTTATCAGTAAAAAAAAACAACAGCAAAAAATATTATAATAAAAATAAACAACAATAATATAACTAAAACAACAATAATAATGATAATAATAATGATAATGATAATAATAATAATAATAAATAATAATAATATATATGGTTTGTTAATTTACCGAAAAGGCTGTTTATTTTATTTACATTTATTTTCGATGGTATTTCTGTAAATATTTTTGTGAAAATCAAAATTGGAATTAGAAACTTTAAGGAAATAACTTCTTTCTTTATTGTTAAAAGGTTATTCATCGTGACATCAAGCCGGAAAATATTCTTGTAAGCAAATCAGGTGTCATAAAGCTTTGTGATTTTGGATTTGCAAGACTGGTATCTGGAAAGACAAATTCATTTACTGATTATGTAGCAACGAGATGGTACAGAGCACCCGAACTTCTAGTTGGCGACACTAAATATGGAAAGTAATTATCATAATCATTACATATGAAACACTTTTTATGATAAATGTATTTGATGACTTGACTTTGATATTAAATCAACAGACTGGAACAAACTAAATAAATGTAGAAAATATTTTTAAATTGAGTATTTCTAACGGACCTGATTTCCATAGAATAACAGTAAAATGGTGAATAGTTAGACTTGTGAAAGAATTTCATTTCATCACTCCAAGTTCGAACTTTTCGAAATGTTTGTTAAGGTTATTATAATCCTCATGTTAATAAAAGTTTTAAATTGAATAATATTTGGTGTACCGACAAATAAAGCGGATATAAATAAAAAGGTTATTCACAGTTTGAAAGATACAAAATATTTTTTCAATGCAATTTACAGTCAAAATTTCATTTTGTTTATTAATTTTAATAATATTAATATTAATATTCATTGCACAGATATTCTTTTTACAATTTATTTAGTAAAAAATGTATTAAATTAATGTAATAAATAATAATAATAAATTAATTAAAAATATTAAATTAAAATCTAATGTATTAAATTAAATTAAAATTAATATAAATAATTATTATTTCAGAATACACTTTGAAATTATTATCACTTTAGATTTCAATATTTATATATAATAACGGGTATTCTTTTGATGAATTATTATGAACCAAATTTCTGAAAAGCGTGTAATGCATTTATTGATTTCAAATACAAAATTATAATTTTCTAATTCGATTTAAAGTTGACGGATAATAAATTTTTACAAAAATAAAATTATTTTCTCAAAAGTGATAGTCAGATTAATATGTCGTATGGGGTAGAGCTTCACATCGAAGGATTGGCTCATCAGGGTTGCAAATTGTTTTTCTGCATTTAAAGTTATCAAAAAAAACTCACTTGTTATTACTCCTTATAATTTGTTGTGGAAAATGTTCTCTTCTTTGTCTAGATAGCAAAATTTTACAAGTGGTTTTACATCTTTCGAAGTCTCTGGGCCTGAGTTCTTAAGATATCTCTCATCTTTTCATGTAGTTGGTAGACGTCGAATAATAAATGATCGACACAAATCTAATGATTTTGCAAATTCATGTTAAATTTGATTTTGATCTTGAAACGTGCTTCCATATCTTCATTCTCAAATCATCTCTTTCAGAAATTTACAAACCATTCTTTGAAAGTTGCTAAAGATGTAGAATTGTCACCATTAGCCTCAATAAGTTTTTTTGTTGGTTTCGGTAGGTTATTTTCTGATATTAAAATAATTCAGCACCAGTTCGCGCAAACAGTGATTATTTGGTACATATGTGAAAATACGTGAAAAAAATATTATTGTTATTATTAGAAAATATTTCACTGAATAATTTTGAACAATATTCAAACTACTTAAAATCAATTAATTCGTTTAAACAAGGAATTTATTTTTATTAAATTTTTTTAAAAAAAAAGGCTCACATTTAACGAGCGCACCTAATTTATATAAATAGAATTAAGTAGTACCAATATTTTAATAAAATTTATTTTTGAAAAGAATCTAGTAAGTAATATAGATTTTTCTAAAACTTTCTTTTCAGTCACATGATAAGTACAAAATAAAAATGTATAAATGTAATGCTTAAGAATTATTATATAATTTTTTGTAGACCTGTAGATATCTGGGCAATAGGATGTCTGACGTCAGAAATGTTTGCTGGAGACCCATTGTTTCCAGGAGACTCTGACATTGATCAATTGTTTCATATTGTGAGATGCATTGGTAATTCTCTTTCTTTTACAGTTAAACAGATAAATATATTTTTATGTTGAATCTTTAATTCATTATGATAAATAATTTTAATAAATTCAATTCTGGTCATATAAAAACCATACATTTTATTCGAAACATTTGTTATGGAAAATTTTTGAACATTTGTTAATCAATTTTTATGCAACCAAATAATAATATAATTTCCAATTTTACTTATCTAATCCTGTCTTTGTATTCTTGTCCAGGAACACAATTTCATCTATATGTGAAAGTTCTCTTAAAATCGTTATTTTTAAATTCACAAAATCAGATATAATTGTATCAATTACACTTCTTAAAAATATACAATATCGGCTTAAAATGACTATTTTTATATTGACTAGAAACTTAGAAATTTTGTTATTTCGATATTTTTGGTGTTAATTATAACTGTCGGCTTGGCTGTTTTGTTCTAACGGTCTTTTGAATGTCCTGAACATTCTCGTGATCTTGTCCTTCTCAGGTAGTTTAAATTTTAAGGATATCCAGAGATCAGTGCCAAATGCGAGCATATGAATATGGAGATACTCAAGCTTTGTAATACTTTATTTGTCCGAAAATTCACGTCCTACTTTGTTTTCATACGCAGGTACTCATTTTCGTGATATTCTTTTCCAAAAACGTGATGAAATACCAATTTATTATTCACCCTTAACCGTCTGAATCTTTGAAACAGTTTTTATAAATGATACTTTTGGAATCAAAGAAAAGTGAAAAAAATTATTCAGATCCTTAGCGATCGGCAGGAACTGTTTCACCGACTTCTAACAGCTTGTAGTATTATATATATATTAAATATATCATACCCTTAATACTCCACTAAATGGAGAGCATTATTTTTTTTTCGACACGATTTGACTCTGCGACCGATGTTGATGGCTCTCTTGATGACTTTTTACGTTTCGGGTAATCATATTGAATCCATTTCTCATCTCCAGTTCTTACCCATCTCATGCATGTGGATAGAGACTGTTTGCTGAATAACTCCCAATTGCTTAGCAAGTTCTTTCTGTTTCACTGCTGAATTATCATAAAATAATTGATCAATATCATCGTTGATACATTTCTAAGATCACAAGGACGTGAGTCTGAAATCTCCGCTTTCAAAGCATCTGAACCAAAATGCGCGCACATCGTACGACACGACATCTTTGCCAAGAAAAGAACGAATACATTTGTATGTTGTTGTTGCAATTTTCTCTTGCTGAAATTCGTTAAGAATGCAGTGGCGAAGATGTCCCTTTTTATAAAATTCATTATATATTATGAGTACCTTGTCTGTTAGACACTGTTGGACCGAGTTTTTTTAAAATTCGTATTGATCTTCTTAAGAACATGATACCATATTAATAATTGATTTAAATATTAATCACATATTGAAATATTACAATAATGTATTAGTTATATAAAATAATTAAAAACTTGGATTTATTTCTACATCCAATATACAGGGTGATTCATAAGTTACACACAATTAAAACTAAATATAATATACAAAAAATAGGGATACTAAAGTAATGTTTATTAAAAAATAAAATTCAAACAAGGAAAATTGTAAAAAGTCATAATAAATATTCAAAGTGTTCTCTATTTTCTGAGATAACGGATTCAAGTCAGTTGAACAAACAATCAATATCTGCCGCAACTGCACCACATGGTTGCATCTCTGACACGACAAATTAACACGTCTTTGGTGTTTGGTGAATCCTGGTGATACAATGTTGCTTGCATGTGACCCCAAAGTCAGAAATCATATGGATTGAGGTCTGGAGAATGACAAGGCCAGAAGTCAGGAAAATGCCGACTGATGGCATGATCATTGTCAAATTGTTCTGACAGGAATGCCTTCACATTACGAGAGATGTTTGCAAGTGCACCATCCTACATTCACTTTTCCTCAATTGCGGGAGAAGCTGATCACTAAGCGTCGAAAGATGACGTTCACCATTCACAGTTTCTTGGAAGATGAGCTGAGTGACATTGAAATTTTTGGATACTCTCAACCATACTGTCACCTTCTGTGAATGCGCAGGAATTGCTCTTGGGTTGTGCGTAGACTAGATTACCCAGTTTTTGGTGTTTATAGCACAACTCATATAAAAATGGCATTCATGGCATTCGAGAACATTTATGGAGTCCCAATGGCCCATTGGTTGCAACAAAGTAAATTTTTAAGGAAACAGTTCCAGGTTTTTCCGAAGAATGTGATGGACATTGGACTGGGAGATGTTTATTAATTTCTGTCATCTGAAATTGTTCTAATGGAGCTGCAGCTATGTTCTGATACACTATATTTCAATGATTCTTTCTCGATTCCACATCTATCATTTTCCATAGATGATCATCCTGATTTACCCATATCATTGACACTGCCCGTACTTTCAAATTTATCAACCAGTCTTTTTATGCTCTGAGTTGTGAATGGCTCTTTATTAGACCACGTTTCTTCTCAAATTTGCGCAAAGCTGTTGTTGGACTTTCTCCACTTGAAAAACATTTTATGAGGAAAATTCGATCTTCAAAGGATATCATGATCTTGACTAAAATAAAACAAAACTCTTATATTGATTGAAAAAAAAATATAAAAAATATTCCAAAATCATTATAATTTATAAAAATATCATTAAGAAATTATAATTTAAATTTAACTCCAAAAATATGCATCACCCTGTATTTTCACTCATCTGAGATTAGTGTTAATAGGGAGATGAAAAACTCCTTCTGAAAGAAAAAATCTGAAATAGTGTTCTTCTTTATCAAAGTTCTAACATTTAATCTTACTTTAATCCACTAGGTACTCACCTCACTCACTTTTGGTTCTCGTCTCTTACTCTATCAGTCGAAACAAAATGGCGCAGGGAATCACAAGAGCTGATAAAGATTTGAAAAACTCTTGTATTTTCTGAGACTAAAATCAATACTCAACAGAAAATGGACATAATAAAGTTACATCCTTGTTTCACTCCTCTGTCAGCTTTGATTGAATCGTTGGAAATGTGGTAGCCATGATATGTGCTCTAGACGTCTGAGTACATATTCTGGATCATTGCTATTGAGTCTCCGACAAACCGCATTTCTCTGAAGTCAGCCAGAGAGGTTCATGCGGAGCACGCCCGAAAGCGTCTCTATATCCATTCAGTACACCTGTTCTTCTCTGACTTTGTTGTTTCCTATCTCCATCCCACTCTAGTGTAAATCTATTGAGAAGAAATATTTGACATCTCCAAAAATGTTTATTTCTAAATATGACATATTTTCTTAAAAGTTATAGTTTTAATTAGTTTCAATTAGTTTTTTAAGTTCCTCTATTGTTTAAGATTGAATATCTGTATTTATTTATAACATAAAAGGTTAAGAAAACTTCTTCATTATGACATTTATTTGACAATAAATTGATTAAGTTAACCGAGAATAAAATAATCAAAATTTAATTAATTAGTTATAGTTAAAACTTCTCATGAACCAAACCTGCAAAATAATTTTAGATGAAGGATAACTCTGGAAAATTTTCTTTCATTATTTTATTTTTTTAATTAATTTTATTAAAATATGAATAATTAATTTTTTAATTTCATAAATATTAAAAATGTAATTAAAGTAAAATACTTCCTATAATAATAAATAGTATTATGATAATGATTTTTATTTTATTTTATTATTAATTATTTTGTTACTATAACATTTTTTTCAGGATTTATTTGTCCAAAACATATAGAAATTTTCAAAAAAAATCCCTTACTCAAAGGTGTTCAAATTCCGGAATGCAATGAAAGTTACTCACTGGAAAAAAGATATCCAAAAATGAATAAAAGTGCTATTAAATTTATAAAGGTAAAAATATAAAGGTAATGATCGCAGAACAGTAAATATTGTACAGAGATGTCTAGATCCTACACCAGAAGACAGGCCTACTTGTACGCAATTGTTGACAACCGACTTTTTTCCCGGAAAGTACTCGGAATTGTTAAGTTCTCAAATTAAGATGAAAGTCCAGAAAGAGAGGGAAAAAAATCCTCTTCTGAAAAACCTGCTCTCATCAAACCCCAATACCAATAACGATAATTCATCAACCAAAGTATAAATTACCGGTTCCAGTATTAAATTAATATACGTATATTTATCAGAAAACGTTGACCATAAAACTAGATAATCACATTTTTGTTTTTTGCTTGTTGATGCGTGACTCTGTAAATTGCAACCATTAATTTTTTAATTGAAAAGAATTTGATAATTATTAACCTAGCAACACTATTTCCGTTAAACTAATGGTTTTTTAATTTGCTTTTTGTATTTATATCAAATGAACATCTTCTAATATTTGTTTTTACTTTATTTCTGATCAGTTATTCATTGAAATTTTCTATCAAAGTCTATAAGGCATAAGAGATATTGATTTGGAATTTTTTTTCATTAGTCACGAATTTTAATAATCCTCAAAGTATTAAGTAAGGAAAAATTCATAAAATCAATAAAACTTAATTTTTATTTTATTTTTTATTTAATTTTTCGAATTTTAGTGCAGAATTATTTTTTAAAGAAATCTATTCATTGCCGGTGTTTATCGCTCATCATACGAAGTGCTTTCTAATTAATTAAACTATCGATCTTTTAATTAATAATTAATTTCTTATGAGAATTAACTATAAATGAACTTTATTCATTAAACTTCAATAAAAAAAAATTTTTAAAAATATGTGGTGGTCATTTTTATTAATTTTCATTGTAATGTCAGCTGAAAACTCTGTAACTTATGGAATTTTAATTTGATACATCATTGGCTGACAGAAATAATTAAATTATTATCATTGTTTCCTTGTAATATTGTTATTATCAAAAACCAGGGGAAAATATTTATTACTTTTATATTATTACATTATCCTATTTTTTAGTTTTTTGGATCATATTATACAAACTATATAATATTAGTTATTTTTATGTTAAGACTGTTGTTTATCCTCAATTACATGATAAATTCAATTGATAGAAGTCGGGAACTATTTTGTTAGATAAAGATTATTTTGTTAACAGTAATAAAATGTTTTATCTTTTAAAGTTGCTCATATCATCCATCTACATGGATAATTATCTCTTCTGGAATTTAACAAGGAATAAAATGATATCAAAAATTGAGCTTTTATTTGTTATATGCAATACATGAACAGTTTTATTCAAATAAATATTAACATGTAAATTTCTTTTTTTTTACTTTTTTTATCACATAATAATATTAACTTTTCACGATGAATTCCTTAATTGGAAGTTATCTTTGAAGAAGTTATATCTGAAATAGTTCGGATATTAAAAAAATATTTAAGGAACTCAAACTGGATTCCTGGTCGGCTTGGGGTGATTATATATCTGCAAATATATTAAGGGTAAAAGTATGACTTCGATTTTTTAAAAAATGTGCGAAAAATTCTAAAATAAATTGATATTATATTTATTTCAAAATCAAATAAAAAAATAGTTAATCACGCGTGAATCTGTTTTACTAAATATATAATACAAACCAATAGGTGAATTTCCACATTGGACAGAAAGAAACATTGAAAAGTGAAATACTATTAGTGATGTTCTTCTTCAGAGATAGAAAAGAAAAAGATTTTTACATGGGATTGTTACGAAAAAATAAAATTTGACTCATTGTAACAATCCTAAATGCAAAGTATATTTGGTTTAGTCTGTGGAACCCAGTATATTAAGGCCGAAACAGAATGTACATAGATCTTCAAGTTTTACCGTGTTTATTATGCGATCAGAAAGGTATCATATTTTATGAAGTGCTGAAACCGTCAAAAACAATAAATGGTGAACATTATCGATACCTTTTAATCAGTTTGAAGTTCAGAATTGGCGGATAGACATGTAAAGATTAAAATTGAATTGATCGCTGGATTGTTCCAAAGGAACCAGAGCTTTAGATTCGCGGAATCCATTCGTTTCCTGAAAGATTGATGACGGTCCTTGCTGTTAATGGAATATATTTGACCGTGTTTTAAATAAAATGTTAAAAAAGTATGTTACTAAAAAAAAGCCGAAGTCATAATTTTACACCTAATATCAATATAGATTAAAGTTGGTGTAATGTAAATTTATCATCATTGATATCATAACAAATTATCTTGCTTTTGAAAGGAAAGTTTTAGATAGTCTGTATACTACAATAATTTGAGATATATTTATCAATTCTCTTGTTCATAAATCCTGAACATGTTATAGGAATGATGTTAGTGTTATTTTAAGGAAATGATAAATTCTTTTTCTGATAGTTAAGTTAATAAATATTTTTTATTTATTATAATAGGTGGGTTTATAAAGTATTCACTACTCGACAATCATTTTTTCTTCAAATGCTTTATTTTCATATATCAAATATATAATAAATAATATACAAAATTTCACATTAGAAAACCAATGTTAAACATTTTTATATAATTGTGTAATTCATAAAATGGGTTTTCGTTATTTTATTATTTATTATTTATTATTATTTTATTTCGTTATTTTATTTTTACTGCTTACCAAATTCAGAGATTATATTTATTCTTTTTTATTTATTTTTATTTTTATTTTATTTATTATTTATTTATTATATTTATATTTCCAATAAAATTTTGTTTTTTTCATTTTAGACTTTATCAAAGCCACATAATCAAAAAAGACCAAGTTTGGCCTTATCAAAAACCTATTCTAATTTAAATAATAAAATAAAAAATAACATAAATAACCAACTTTCAAATAACGAAGGCAAAAACAATGTAAATGAAATTTATCATGAAAATCAGGACAATGAAATCATGCCCGTTGATAAAAATATTATTATTGCTGAAGATTCCTGGGAAGGTATTCAACTTCTAACGTCGAAAAAAGAACGAGTTGCATCTCGAGCTGGCAGGTACCAGAAAAAGAATGAAGAAAATATAAAGGTCTGTTTTTATTTCAGTTTATAAAATGCTAATATTTTAAGGATTATTTATTGCTTTTCATTTCAGATAATATTTGTCGTAAATCCTCAATTAAAATAAATAAAAAATTAAATTTTTAATTGATTATAATTATGTAATTATATATTTCATTATATAATTATATAATGAAAATAATAATGGTCATTTAAAGGCTTTCTTAAATTTCTAATTTTTATAATACAAAATATTTTTGATGAATTAAATGTAAGAATTAAATTGATATATATTTTCATTATTTCAATAATAAAAACAATTTTGTTTCTCATTCTGTGTTAATTATAACTTTAATCTTTTATATTTTGTATGAAAAATACATTGTTTTTTTTAGATTTATGGGTTATTTAAATATTAAAATTCAATTTTTCACATCGGAGATTTTATATTATTATCGTAGAAAAAGAAGAAAATGATAAATAATCTGACATCAAAATATAATTTAATGTTTAATTTTAATTTGGAACAAATTTCAGGAAGAAGAAATATTTCAGCCGGATGAAACAAATATTTCGGAGATTAACATTAAAATCGAAATTAAAGAAATAAGCAGACAAGTGTCAACAATTGATAATGAAAGTTTTGTAAAAAATAAAGAATTAGAGATTTCTTCGAAACAAGAACTACAGAACAAAATAAGCCTATCTCCCAGAAACTTAGAAATCCTGATGCATGAAAAACTTAATAAAGTCTCAAAACCGACAAAAGGTGCTTCTATTCCTATGAAAAATAATGAAAATGGAAAGATGATTATTGAAGTAATTTTGATTTATTTTCTTTTCATTTGTTACATTGTTAATTAATGGATTTGTCACAATATTTTTTTATGTAAAGCATATGTGAATATTTTCTTTTCATTTTTTTTCTAGCCCAGTCTTACTAAAATTCATTGAAATTAATTTTTTATATTAATCATTTGTCTAATTAATTTTATTAAATATTTAGCATGTTTTATTATTATTATTATTATTATTATTATTATTATTATTATTATTATTATTATTATTAGGTTTTATTAAGATGTTTCTTTTAAGTAATGTCATTTTCTAAAGTCAATAAGAAAATATATGAATAGATTAAAAGATGGTTGAGGTACATAAATAAATGAATAAATCAATTGCCAAAATTTTCATACACAATGAATTAAAATATATGTAAGAATTTAATTAATTTTTCAAATTACTATTTTTAATATGTAATTATTTCTATTATTTTCAAATCCTCAAAGTTCTGTAAATACTTTATGTAATTGATCTAGAATTAATTATCAAAATTCTTTAATATAAAGCTTTTATGGAGACTTGAGAATTAGAAAAATAATGAGAATGAAAAATTTCTTAATTATTTTTTTCGATTAGTGTGAAAAGAATATTTTTTATATTAAAAAAACACAATTGAAACTGAGATAAATAATAATAATGATAATTTTATAATTATTATTATAAAAGTACTCAATGTTAGTCATTTGTTGTTTTTTAGAACTCAGAAAAGGAAAAGAATATTAACCCAATTTTATTAGTTAATGTATTACTTGTCACTGATTTAACATTTTATATGGGCTTGTTCGAAATGCAGAATAATAAAAAATTAAATAACAGCAAAATCTTATAGAATTTATTAGATAGCTAAAACAAAAAGAACACGTGATTACCATAATTGATAAAATAAATATTACTCACTATCGAAGTGGTTGAGTATCCTTACAAATCTTCTCACTTTGACTTCGAATCAATTTTCTTCAACTGTAATTCTCAACTTAACTTCAATTCAATTCTCATTTACTTCTTATTTAATTGTGATTGTGAAAACTCTGCTAGTCTATTAAATAGGGGTTTTCAGAGATTCCATATCAGCCAACCACTATTGTCATTGCAGACTTATCACTCTTATCAGGAATATATTTCCTCTTTTCTTATTTCCCATTGATTAATGTGGAAACCGGAAGTCCCAACCAACAACTCAGGTCGAACGCATTCTACTGAGTACGGAAAAGATATTAATTATCTTTTCACGCAACTGCCTTCATCTCACCTCACCATTAACAAATGGATTGTCTGGAGTTTCAATTATTCAGCTGAGCCCGAGAGCATTCGCCTAAGCCTAATAATTAATTACCTTAAATTTCCTGATCAATCATGCATCGCAATAACTGAAAGAGCTCTTAATCCGGACAAAATGCAATTAACAGATATTCCTTTTTTTAAAATGGAAATGTTTAAATTTTATATTAACATAATTATTTTTGATTAGTTAATATTATTTTCTATTAATTTTTACAATATAATAGCAAACGAATTACTAGAACTATCCAAAAACAGTTTTTTAAAAATTTGATCAAAATGATTATTAATATCATCATTATTTTTAGTAAAAACAATATTATAATTGCCACTAAAAACATCACTATTATTATTCACATCACTGCCATCGTTGTTGAATCATTATTATTATTATTATTATTATTATTATTATTATTATTATTATTATATAATATTATTTCATCATTATTGTTACTAAAAACATTTTTTATTATTTATATCATTATTATTGTTATTAAAAGCAAAAAAATGAGGTTTATGGTTATTTATTTTCTTTAATTAAATAGAAATTTTCTCAATATATTTGTTATTCTCCGATCTAATAGTCTAGAGAAAAATAATAGCAAAATATTTTAAGTCGTTAAAAAATGTATAAAGTGTGAGAGGTCTTCTTTTAATATTTTACGATTTATTTAGATTTCGGCATTTTAATTTATAAAAATATTTACTGAAATATAATATTTATTTCAGTTATCACCTCCAACGGATATGCACACAAATCCGTCTAGTCCGACTCCAACTGATATTGTACAAAGTCATTCTCAATCTCACCAATATCAAATGAATTTAAAAAAAACATTACCCGTGATAAATAAGAATTTTGTTAATGGAAATTTTTTACAATCAAAAATATTATTAAATACTTTTAATACCATTCACAAGCAGGTAAGCATTCCGTTCCACAGCTATCTTGTCAGACAAAATTCCAATAACTTTCAACATCGTAATATTGGATTCCCATCAGACAGTGATTCGGCTTTGTATCTTCCTCATGTTGGAAAGTAATGATAGTTTGTTACATTTAATTTAATTTTTAAAAAATACTGCTCTATCATTTTGTGGATTTCTTTATAGTTTTTTATACTTTTAAAACCTTCGATAATTTTGCAAAACTATGGATAATTTTTAATATACTTACAATTACTGGTTTATTATTTAAAACTGTATGTTATTGTTGATTTTTTTCTCATTTTGTTTAAATGGAGATTTAGGACTGCCTTGCTAAAATAATATAGTTTCAAGGTTATTTACCTTTATTTTATAATTAAATTGAAAATAAATAAGATGTATTTTCATTTTTCTAAAATTAAATCTAGCATTTAAATATTACAGAAAGTTATGATTTTATTCTCAAATAACTAAATAATTTATTCTTAATTGCAAATGATTTATTATTATTAAATATTGAGTCTCAAAAAAAATTTTCATTTCCAATATTTGAATGTTGAATAAGTATTTTAAGATAAATAAAATCTATAACATTCGTGAAGGTTTTTTTTAATTAATCTCTTTTTTTTTTTTACATATATATTTTAAAAAGCGTATGACATTCGAAAATGTGAATTATTTTATTGCGACAATTACATACAACGGTTATTCTGTCACAAATGCCTATTGATATTTGGTTAATGCATGGAGAGAAAAAATTATCAAAGAAAGAAGAGTAAGACAAATTGCTACATTTCAGTACATGTAGAATAAACTACAAAAGAGATGAGGGTTTCAAAAGAGCAGCATCAGTTGTCAATGATCAAAGCAGCACCTTTGTGAAAAATTTCATTGATCAAGAAAATTCTGCATCTTTGTCAAATTTGGTCAGCCTTAAAAATGCCGATAGAAGGTCACTTCAAAGAATTCTCCATGATCATTAGAGTTTCTAATCAATTACAGGTAAATGGGTAACTGTTTTAATAACCTCTTAGTTATTCAGATTTATTTTCTTTATGGAATCTTTTTACAATTTTTTTTGAAGTCTCAATAGTTTCATTAATAAATAATATTAAAGAAATATTTTTTCATCTATTAGCTGATTAGTGAAAAGAATCCGTGAATATTTTAACTAGCTTAAATTCAGGGAATATAAATTTCGTCAGCAGCAGAATCATATTCGTAATGTGTTTCCTCAAAACAAGCCTTCTGTTCAATTTAATTCTCATAATACATTTAAATCTATTGGTCCTACAAAGGAAAGATCCGGATTTTATTATAATCTACAGAACAAGAGCAAATCAATCATCATTAATAGACAAAACACAGTTTGTGATCCAGATCATACTGTCAGTTTGCCGGAATTGAAGGGATCTGAAAGTAATTTATTCAGTGATTTTTTTTCTTTCCAAGAATGCTACGGGTGGAAGTGTTTAAAAACATAAATTAATATAATTAAATCTTTATTCAAAGTTTACGATCAAATTACCTTCAGTCATGAAATTAAATTTAGAATAAATATAAAATTGAAAGTGGTAATTTTTTTAATATTAACCAACTACGTTCGATCTAATTCCTATTTTTTATTATGGTTAGATTTTACTTTAATCCTGAGAGAAAATAAAAATAACGCGTGATAACACAATTTATTTATCAACACAAAATCAGAAAATTTTCAATTTTAATCTTAAAAACCTTCATAATTCGTTTCTCTGAATTTCAAAAAATTATTTCAAATAATTCAACGAAATCCTTCAAATATTTTTTTCTTTCTGATATACCAGCTCTACGAGCTCCTTGTATGTGGCTGTAATCGACCAATCGGACCTCGCATCTATTCATAGGTACTTACTATTGTGTAGAGACAAAAAAATAATTAATTTAGTTGCTTATTGCAGTCTCATTAAAGAACAACCCATTACACTAATGAAATTTTCATTTAAGCCAATTATACAGCATTCAGAAATTTTAAAACCCTTTGTCGGGTCAATTTAATGAATTAGAGCAAAATAGGAAATGGAAAAAATCTTCCCCTGATATTATTTTTATTATAAATTTTAACAAATATTTTATTATTACTAATTTTGATTTATTATTATTTTATATAGACCAAAAAAACAGAATAAACATTTAAGTTCAAGTCATTAAAAATTATTGGCTATTATTCAAAAATTTTATAAAAAAATGGTCAGTCATTCTGAATGATATATCATTCATCTTTTTTATTTATATTTTTTGTTTGAAAAATGTCATCTGAATTAAGTGACAAGATTTTTTTTGGACATTTACATTTTTAAGAAGAGAATCTTATGCTTATATCTTACAATTCTAAATAACATAATGTATTATTCCTTTATATATCTCTTTGTTTCCACATTGTTTTTTCAAAATTTTCTACACATATTTAATTAAATACTTTGATCCAACTTTCTTGTCTTCCTTCAGTGTAGTAGTCTTAACATCGTTCTTTGGCTAGGAACATATTTTCTTATAATTTATGTCACTATTTTCAGCTCTTCCATTTCATATTTTATTATGTAAGACATAATAAATAATAATAATAATTATTACTTTTACTTTAAACTTGGAACGGTTTTTGCTTCCTGTCTTGGACATCTCATCTGAATATGATTTTTTCTTGTCCATCTTGTCACATCTTTCTATTCTCATCAGTTGGCTTATCTGTCACTTTTTCAATTACTCTATTTTCGGATCTTCATGTTGCACTTGACATTTAGCATTTAGTTCAAGAGAACATGCCTACGTTTGTCTTTTTGTCACCTTAGTTCTGCCATGTCTAGAATGGGGTGTTTTGTCTCTTTCATAAATAAACTTTTTAGTCTGCTTTCTTTGAAATCTTTATAGCCTTGACAATAATGTTAAACGAGTTTCATAAATTGATAAAGAAATCATTAAAAGAAAACATTGCAAAACGAATGATATTAGATAGTTAATTATTTTTTTAATTCTATAAACTCTTACAGATACCTTTCATTTAGTGTCAATTATAAAAACTCAGATAACGAACGCAAATCCAAAATATAAGTATTTGAATCCAAGATCTAACTTCGTCCAGAATGAGTTCCAAACAATTGGTAAACTTGTGGTTTACGATCCGTCGAAAAATAATCGTTTTATTTAGATTGATGATGTTACATATGAAGGAGTTTGATATTTTTTAGAATTATTTAATCTATGACAATGATTATAGCAATTTCTTCGTTTTGTTTTTCAACGAAACGAATTTTGTATTATTTTTAAAACTTTTTAATTGATTATTATTTTGATTGTTATTATTTATAATCTATTAGTGATACTGTTAGCACTTTCACCATAGAAAATATATTTTAAATGTTACATGTACAGTCATTGAGGATTATTATATACTGATGCTTTTCCTGTAATTCATAGAATCAAATATGCATTATCTAACAAAAATTTATAATGTTGTATATTAATTAAAAAGCATTAAAAACTATTTTTCATTTTAATTGAATTTCTAATAAAATTTTGCATTTCAAGAAAATTAAGCTTGTTTTTGTTTATATTACTTATTATATATAAAACCCTGAAGAGATCTTTCCATTTTCAATTCTTTTCTATATTTGTCTTTTGGTTTTTGTCTTTAGCACTTCTGTTGCTACACCCTCAACTACTTCTTTGGTTGTTTCTAAATTAGAAAATATAACATTTCAAACGGAAATTAAAAGTAAAACCTTTCTCTTGCTTCATTTAGTTCCTTTTATTTCCGTAATAATCTTTTTAAATAATCATTACCTTTTAATTAATTAATAGATTTCGGTTTTCCAATATCCATAGGTTGTTTCACCTTATCTGTAATGTCAATCATTTTTTATTTTAAAAGTTTAGATATTTTAGGCAATTTGGGAATGAAAAAACTGATAAAAAATAAAAGTTTATGAGAAAAATTTTTAATTAAACAAGAAATATTTATGTATGAACATGAAACCTATTTCCTTAGAAAGAGTGCCAGTGAGTCTATAATAAAATTACAATATATAACTTTTGTTGAGTGTGTGCATTTTATGTATTGCAGTGTGTGTGTGTGTGTGAGTGAGGATTGTGGAGTTTTATACTTCTTTACATTCGAGAAATTTGAACTAAATAAATAAAAGCAATGAGTTGAGACTTAAAATACAATTTTCTTACTACTATTAAGTTTCCATACATTTCTTTTCGTGACGGATAACCTGATATCAACTATTTGTATATTTTTTCTGCTTTCGAAAAAGTAAGATTTTTTAATATTTGAAAACAAAAATAATCAATATTTTATTTTTCAATATATTTCAAGGAAATGAGGAAAATCTATTTATGATTCTTAATTTTTTTAATTTTTTGTTTTATATCTGATTTTTATTTTAAATTTATTAACAGAAATAAAAACATTCTTTTTCAAAAGGAAATTAATTTTATCTGTATTAGTAATAATTTGATAAGAAATAATATTAAAAATTATAATAAATATTTATAATATCACTAATGGAAAAATGATAACTTATAATTACCGTTTTTAAATATTAAAAAAGCAAACATTTATTTTCAATGGAAGTTTTTAGAAAACTCGATCCATTAATTATTCAGCTCGGGCGATCTCGTTTGACCCGAGCTGAATGATTAAAGCTCCCATAGTTTCATTTTACTTAATGGAATGGGGGACCTAGTGGGCTAAGTAGGAGTAGGGAGAATGTTGGTTTGATACTGTTGGGTTTTGAAGAATAATAATCGTTAAATAATAATAAATTTTGAATAATAATAATAATTTTGGAAGAATAATAATTGTAATTAATAATAATGATAATAAAATTTTTCTTTAAAAGAAAAAAATAATATTTTTTTATAAATTTTTAATGGGAAAATCCCGTTGTGGGGATTTTTCGTGAGATCAGGCTAATGGATTTCCTGACAGGAATCCATTAGCCTCGACAAGAGACAATCTCGGCGTAGAGATAGTGAGTAGCTATTAGGAAAAATAGCCGTCTCTGAGCGTATGGATTGGTGATCGTAGACCAATCTCTATGACTATAAAAGGAGACGGCTATTCTCGTTAATGGCCAGACAAACCAGGAAGAAGCTGTTAGAAAAAGCCGTTAGAAGGCCAGAATACCAAAAACAAAAATCAAGAAAATTCCCCGCGCTCGCAGAGGACGAACCCAGTAATCAGTTTATTTCTCTGTTGATGATGCAACCGGATTTTTAGAAGGGGACCCAGTGAGCTTGGGAACCCCTAGGCGACCTGAGAAGGGCCTAGAGGGTGACCCGGAGACCCCTTGTCGCTCATGGTGAGATCGATACTTTTATTTATTTCTCGTTTAAGTTATTATTATTAATTTTTGCTTTAATCGTTTTTTTAGTGTTAACGTTAAACTTGATTTTTATTTTATTGATAACGTTTTGGTTTTGATTTAGAAGTTGTAATTGTTGCAAATAAAGTTTTATTTTAAGTATTTTGAATTGGTTCTTAAGGGTGCGGATACAGTATTGTGGAGGGTGTTTTAAATTCAAAAAGTTTGAGAGGAATTACGAACACAACGAGTTATAAAAAGTGAGGAGTCACGAGCACATATTGCAAAGTTTTAGTATAATAGTAACAATACCGAAGGCAGTCTCAGAAGCAAGTATTCAGCTTAGACGACTAAGGTCAGGTTGAGCTGAATATTGAAACCCCTGATTTCTGCGTGGGAAAAGAGAAAAGATGGAAGATATCATTGTTGAGAGTAGTGATTAAACGATGGAGGAAGAGTAATTAAGAAACTCTCATATTTCCCAAAAAAAGAAAAACATAACTGAACTAGAGTAAGAAAGAATTTTAAATGAGGAGCCGAGTCATGAAATGAGACAGTATTAAAGCAGAGTAGTTAATTATTGCAGACTCATTTCTTTTGGAAAAAGTTCTATTCACTAGAGTTATTTTACTCGATTGAATTATTTATTTTTTTAAAAAAAGAAATATACTTTGGATCAGATAATATTTTAAAAAATTATTAATGTTTGTGTGAATATTTACACTTTCTTATTTTTCAGGATATTCTTGTTTGAATATTTGAAATTTAGAATACTTATAAGAATATTCTTGACCATTTCAAATAGAATAAACTGTTTGTTACATGTGGTTTAAAAATCATTCAAAAAAATTAATATCATAATATTATATTGTCCCAGAAATGTCTCTTTATTTATAAAACTTATGTTTTTCTAGTAAACATTATTTGAGTTATTCTAATCCTTTAAATTCTTGTTTTATTGATTCAATATTTTTATTAAAATCAGTTTGCGTTTTGTTTAATAATGTTCTATTAAATCTGAATGTTTTTAATTGAGAATCAAACTTTTTCATAGTATCTAAAGAAATTGTTTTTTCTTAATTTTTGAAAATTATATCATTTTTATTCCTGCTTGTTTTGTTTCAATATTTTTTAGATACCTTTAAAATTTTGAATTAAAAACATGTATAGGATTACCAACATTTTATTTTTATTCATATTTATAATATCTTTTATTATATCTCTGGTTACACTTCAACCACTGATGGTATCTCTGTCCTGAAAGGGGTCAAACAGAGATTCCCTTTATTTATGTCTATTTTTTGTCTCAGCATCAACTTTATTCTTGATATGTGCTCTAAAAGAGTGAATCAAATAGAGATTTTCGAACAAAAAATCCCAGGATTGGCATATGCTGATGATCTAGGGTTCTTTGCTAGATCAACTAATGAACTCCAATTAATATTGAACGAGGTGAGTGGTGCCTTGAACAAAGTCCATATAAAATTTCGGCCACAGAAATGTGGATATTTTAATACCGATGCCAATCCAGGAACTGGTGTTAAAATAAATGGGAGCTAGTCCCGATAGTGAATGACTCCAATCAATACCTTTACCTTGGAGTTCCTCAATTCCAGGGTAAAAGAATGGGAACGGACAACATTCTTAACGGGGTTTTGGAGGATTTTCAGCGGGTTTTCAAATCTCACCTTCACTCAGCTCAGAAAACAGATTTTTAAAAAATATTCTTGCATTCTAGGCTTCCATTTCGTTTTAGAAATAGAGTAGTAATACTCTATCACGTTCATCATCTTCAAAGTGCCATATGATGAGCGTAGTAACTTCTCTGAAAGCAGTAAAAGAAACCAGAAGAAATATGAGGGACTCGGTCAGCAAATAGCACTTGCAACCAAGAAAAGTCGATATCTGAATAATTAACCTTGAATGTCTTGGCTCCTAGGATCCAGAGAATGATAACGTGCTCCGTCGATTTGCTTTCAAGGAGACGGACATTCATAGATTATCAACAGATATGATTGCGTCTGTTATCGCGCAAGCATATCATATCTACTTCCAACATGTAGATGGAGGAGGATAATCTTACTATTTAAAATTATTTTTATCTTTAATATATATTTAAATATATTATAATAATTATTATTATATCGAGTAATACTATCAATATTATAAAAATAAATAATAATTTAATTAGCAATAACTTTAGAATTCAAAATAAAATTACTAAATATTTATGCTAATTAAATTTCGTTAAAAATAACTGTTTAAAAACTTTTATCATTTTTAATCTTTTTTCTAAATTTAAGAATTTTTCTTCAAAATATATATTATAATAGATAATAATACCATTATTACTATATTAACTATAAATCAAAAAATGACTTAAATACTCATTATAACCTTAAGATTAATTGACTTAACTTAAAAAAGTATTTTAATAATAAAGACGTTAAAAACTTGTATTAAAATAAATAAAAATTCCTTAATAAATATAATACTTAAAACTATAATTAAATCTTTAAAAATTTACAAAATCTTAAAATATAGATCACCTGAAAATAGCAAAACAATTCCTCTATTTCTAAAATAACATAAAAACTAACTTTGAACTCTAACCTTTACTGTAAACAAAACCTATATAAGTAAAACAATTAATTAATTTTGTTAATCTTAATAATAAATTTGGGAATCAAAAATTCTCTGCCTTGTAATAGAATTAAATAAAATCTTAATTTCTATTTTAAAAACTTTTTACTCTTTTAACTTAAAAACTTTTTCAAATATTTAAATTTTTTTTTACTCTGTAATAAATAACTAAAAAAGACTTAAGAATACTAACCTAATTTCTCCAATATACTTTATAAGTTTATATTTAACTATTTTAATTTATTCTTTAACTATTTTAAATTTTTGTATTACCTTTAAATATAATTACAAAATTATCAAAGCTCATGATAATTTTGTGCCGAGACCATTATATGTCATGAGTAGTTTAACATTCCAAAAATCATGGGACGAGAAAAAAAATGATATATATAAGGGAAAATAAAGATGAGGAAATAATCCAATATTTGCTGCTCACGGTATATTGGAGGAATTATTTGTTTTAGGAATGTTCTTTATCCCTAATACATGAATTATGTAATAATTCTATAAAAAGCTGACAATTAATCAATCCGGAAACCGGGCATCGTTATGAATAACATGTATACCCAAAATATCCAGATTAACCGGGCCTGACTGCAATTTTTCATAAAAATATATGATAATATGAACTCATAAAGTATTCATGAATGGTCTAAAATTAATTATTGATTAAATAAGGAATTTTAGAAGTCAATATAATAATAATACAATGCTGTCCATATGTTTTGGGCCATCCTGTAATTATCGAAATAATTGTAGATTACGTGTTAAGGGTTTACCTTACTGAGATAGTTTAACAAGAACTGAGTTATGATTTTAGGTCCATTAAAAAGATTACGACTCTCAGAAGGAATTACGGATGAACGTAGGGAACACTACTGACACAATAAAAACAAAACGATCACTA
>JBBMKC010194819.1:0-14893 GCA_037834085.1 Bipalium vagum | reverse complement strand
ATGATAATAACATATAGATGATAAATTGAGACAGTTTAGAAGAATAATAGCATTTATAGGGGCTTAAAAAGAAAAGTTGCTTTATAATAGCCTCCTAAGAGAGTTTGTTAGGAGTATCTCATAAAATCAAAAAAAATAATTTATAAATAATATTCAAGGACCTCTTTCTTTCTCCACTTGATGATCATTTAAATCTCTCTCTTGATTCAAAGCCAGAATCTCAGCACTGTTAGGCGGAGATTCGCACCTTACCCCCGAGGACTTACCTTGGACACCAAAAGTCGATAAGATATCTGAACTTAATTAACGACCTAATAATAATTGCCAGCTTGGAAGCTATTAAAAAGGGTTTAATTTGATTTGTGTAATCGTAATTTCAGGTATACCTTAATAGGTCGCGACCTAGTTTTCTTAGTTAATTTAACTATTAATTGGAGTCGTAGTGTGAGCTAATGAAAGGCTTGTTGAACTACCCTGGCTTATACTCATTAACCCACCACAATTGATTTTTATATCCTTTTACTTAACAAAAATATGGAGCCAAATTCTGATGCTAACGGAAGATGATCTGAAAGAAGAATATCCATATTTGTATCAAAGTTGCATTGTGATAAATAAGTTTGTTCTCTTTCCAAATTTAAAGGAGATGAAGAAAGATGTATTAAGACAATCACAGAAATTCTGTAATCATTCGTGTTCAGTAACACCAAATGAAATTGGTTGCAACTGGTGCAAGTGTTAGGTAATGGTTTAGTTATTGTGAACAATAAGTGTCAGGAGGAAGAATTGATAATATGGTAGTTTCATTTGTAAGGTTATGACCATTAAATTAGAACGTACGGCAAAACTCTGACATCGAATCCAGCAGTTTGACTTCTCTGCTGCGCACCGAAGTCGGTATTGATCCCTAGGGATATGGTAATATTTGGTTAGGGAGGTTCCACAAATGGACAAGATCGACAATTGGTTTTGGTTCGTGGTACTGAACTGATCATAGGTCGTTGTTAATAAATAAGAAGGCTGAAGACCAGTTAACAGTCAGAAATATCTCAAGATATTATTACCGATGATGGATGGGTATTGGGACTTGGTACTTCTTTCACATACTCATCAATTTGATCTTCGGTAATTCGTATTTCCCACTGAAAAATTCGTTGAGTCCCAGATTTTGTTGACACTGTCAGGTGCAAATCGTAGTCCATCACAAAAGATATTTTAGCTGAATGGAAGGTATTCACAAAAACATTTATAAAATAAACGAACTTAGGTCAGGGACAATTAATTGAAAGGTAAAAAGTAAGGGCTGGTCTGGACCGACCTCAAATATCCAAGACTCATTACTTCGGTTTGTGCTTATGAGATTATTAAGACTCCTTAGTTGAAAATCAATATCCTTTTGCTTCACATCCAAACCTTTATGTCTAACCTTTAGTTTTGTAAAACAAAAGTTATATTATTAAAGATAAATGGAAGGTGCATACCTCAAACTCCAATGTCTCAATCCAATTTCCGTGAGGGATTATGTGGAAATATCCACAACACTGATTCCTGGTTTTCAGGCAAAGTATCTCTTTGGGGCTGTAATAAGAATATTATAACTTTTAGCTTCTTTGAAGGTTATTGAACTCAGATAAAGCGGTACTTAAGTACATTGAGGTACTTCGTACCTAAGATCATAACAATGAGAAAGAGAGACATAATTTTAAGATTTATGATCAAAGGTTTTCTTTATATGAATGAGGAAATGTAATGATATAAATATAAACGAAAGAGACTCACTCCACTGCAACACCACCACTCTCATGTTGATCATTGCCACCCTAGGATATCTTAGTAAAGGTCGCTGTTTAACAAAACTTACATTCGTTAATAAATCTTCATTTTTCCACACGAAGTCATCTAACAGTTTCACTTGAACATCCTTTCCGCTGATTCCAATTGCCGGATAAAACTCCTTGTGCCATTCGATTTCCGTTCGAAAATCAAAGTCTTCATTCCTCTTCCATGTGATATATGTTGAGGAACCAGTCTCGCCTAAGCAATCGTCAAACTCAACTAAGACTTCAATACGATCTCTGACGGCAGTAAAATTCTCGAATTTTAGTACTGACTTTGGACAGTCCAGAAAAACACTAAAGGAAAAGAATAAGGGTTATAAGAATATATTAAATAAGAAGTATGTTTTCCAAGTACTTCCCCGCTGCTACTATACCCAATATATACTATATTTAAGTGATGGGAGGATCAGGAGCGCAGAAATTTAGAAATCATGTGCTGACTCCTGGAGTCAAGCCATTCAAAATAACCATTGTCTAAATATTATTGGAAAATGGTTACTATCAGGTTGTGTAGTATGAAATTTGTAGGTAATGAAAATAGTGAGCCACGTGGTCGTCCAGGATCAAAGGTGTGCCACGACAAATTAAACATGATCATTGAGGCTAACCCATGTCAGAGTGCCCAGGAATTGTCTGTAAAGTTTGGTGTCAGCAAAAAAACTATTTGAGATCATATAAATCAAATTTATTAATAAATTTTGTTTTTCATTTTACAAATTTCATACTACACAACTTGATATATTTAAAGCCTAACTTGTAACGTAGTTTCGTAGATTGATTCTTTAGTTCTGTTTCCGGTCGATTTACAATGGAACATGAAGACACATATTTTGACCTGTTACAAATTTTCCAAAACTCAATGAGAAAAACGCCTCGTGGGCCTTACAAAAGATAAGTAAGGTCTGATTTGATTTCATAGATTCCACAAAGGTGACTTTTCACAGAAAGATGAGCTCCGGACATCCGGTAGATGTCATTGTTGACAAAATTAATGAAGAATGGTCGTCACATCACATTATACTTTTATAAAGGTTCTCAGTTTATCACATAAGCTCAGTGAAAACGCTGTGAAATGAATTGGATTTTTAAAGTGGTAACAGCGACGGCTCGTGAAATTTAGAACAATGACTTTCAAGATCCTTCATATTTATCCATTTTATGAAAAGGCCGGAATCATTAATAAAAGACCAGGTAAAAGCAATGAGACTGACCCATATGATGATGAGATATCTGGGTTTGCTAGAGGCCCCATCACCCAACTGTTCAATTTTGACACTGAAGATGAAACATTGACGGATTTGTAGAAGAGGAATAATTAAAAGAGTGAGTGTATTTTCTGTGTTTCGGGTGCTACAACTGAACACTATTGACAGTTATTGATGAATTGATGAAGGATAACCTATCAGAATATCTGGTTTTGTGTTTGCCTTTTATAATTCCGTGATCCGTTCAGTGATCTTCATATTGTTCTCAGTCTTTTAATTTCTTCGAAAAATCGACAACTTATTAATTTCAAAGTGAGAGACATTTGTTGAACGCATAACATTTATAAAACGAAGTTTTAATCGTTAGAAAACCTTTTGATGTTAGTTTTAAACACTTCATATTTCGAACCAAGACCAAAATTTAAGTGGTACAATTATTTTTTTTATGAAGTTCAAAGTCCCATGTTAAACAGGAAGGACGGAATTATTATATTAAAAAATGAGCGTAGTAAATGATTGCAACGGTCACCCTAACAAATGAAAAGGGTTTATGTTCATAAAGTGATGGATCATAATTTAAACATTACGTGAAATGTATCTCCCATCAGCAAAGTTCTTTCTTTCAAGTAATGAAACAAAGTTGAAGACACTTCCTCATTACATCCACTGCTCTCATACATATCCGTCCAAACCAACCAATTAAAACGATACAGATCCGAAAGGACCAGTGAGATTCTTCATTTATGTTGGACTTTTAATTTTCGTCTTGTTCTATTGGTTATTCAAGTAGAAGGATAATTTACTTTAATTAAGTTACTTAATTAACGATGCTTTTTTTAAGAATAAGAAATAGTAACAATAATCTTTATTGTATAGAGTTTTTCGATCTATTATATAATTTTGTCGATCAATTACATAATTTTGTCAACCAATTAAATAATTTTTCCGTCAATAAAATAATTTTGTCAACCAATTGCACAAATTTGCCAATAAATTTAATAATTAGAATAAAAATTTTTGATTAAAAAAACAATAATTTTTATTCATTAATCCCTTCCCTGTTTGAACATTTAACAGGATAGGGAAGAATTCCGTAATTAAATTAAACTTGAAATTAAGTTTCTTAATTCCTCTTCATATTTTCCTTCTCCACAAATAATCAGATTCTTCCAGACCGAGAATACTTTAAACTGGAATAAACTTGTCCTATTAAGATATAATGAAATTCTCAAAGAGCACTGTCAACAGAATTCAATGATATAACGACAATGTTTAATTACAACCATCTCCCTGCCATTATTTGATACCATTGGTCTTTTCTGTCTTGAGTGTCCTGCAATAAAGCTGAGACTTTCTTTAAAGAATGTTAAAGACCGCCTTCTCTTTTGTAACAAATAAGAATTGAAAGCCACGGATTGGCACAGGGATATGTTATACGCGTTTGGAGACCTGACGGTACATAGTTTGATCCAAAATATACTGTCAAGAATGTAAAACATTTGCCTTCCGTTATCGTCTGGTCATCAATGTCATATGATGGTGTGGGTAATTTATGCTTTGTTCCTGCTGGTTCAACTGTTAGATCTACGGAGTACATCGACATATTAAACCAATAATTTCTGCTAATTGAAACTGGTAAAATCTTTCAGCATGATGGGGCCATTTATCACACAGCCAAGGCCGTAAAGGAATTTATCTCTCTTAACAATTTTGAGGTACTTTGTCCATGACCTGGAAATTCCCCCGACCTCTCACCAATTGAAAACTGCTGGTCCGAAAAGAAGAAAAAAGTCTCAAATCTCAATCCAACATCAATTAATGACCTAAAACTGAAAATTAATCAAGTGTGGAGAAATGATATCTAGCCTGATTATCGTAAACATTTAATTTAGTCAAATTGAGCCTACTCGTATTGCGGCAGTCATTAAAGTTAAAGGACAGATCGCAAAATATTAAAATTTTCTATAATGTTCATTTATGATAAATGTTGTACATAATATATACATATTTTGGAATTAATGCGTCTTTTCAAATGTACAATAGGAATTTAAATTTTTTTGAAGATGGGCTCAAACTTTTGATGGGGACTGTATATATATTAAAGAATAAGTTTTCATATTACATTCTTATAATTATCTTCACAAAATTATTTTATTGATTATCAAATATATTTAATTGATTGACAAAAATTATTTAAAAGATCGAAAAAAAATTAGTGAATTAAAACAAAAACTCTACTTTGACTGATCTTTCACTATCCCGGTTGTGATTTGGCAAGATTCACCTGGATTGACAATTTCTTAATAATAATTCTGAATAAAATTTCCGTGCTATTCCAATTTTTGATTACCAATTGAAAAACGATTTCTTTCTTTTGATATCGGCAGTAGACCCACCAATATTCCCACATCCGCGTCACTTTCATGTCTAATATAGTAATTTAAAGGCTCTAATTCTGTTAAGACACTTACGTAAGAATCCCCAGATCTTGAACGACGTTGATGCCCGAACATACAGAGAATTGGTAAAAGTCAAGGTTATCAAAATACAATTCCGATATTGTAAAGGTCAAAGAGGCAATATTAATGAGAGAAGTACTTTTCATATTTACATCTAGAGTAGGTGTTCCTGGCTGTATATTATTTATTCCAAAAATATGGATAGTAAACTGCTTCTCTTTTCTGTGTAGTAATGAAAAGCGTAAAAATCAAAATGTTTTCAAATATTCTTACCCTACCAAGCCCAAGAAGGTATCTGGCAAATTAAAAAAAGTGTTAACAGTAAATGTTGAATTGAGAGGAACACTGATTGGACTTCGGGGCATTACCATTTCATTTTCAAGAGTGATCAGCCGACTGGGGTCATTCTCACAATAATTTTCCTAGAAATGGAACAAATTTATTTTATTTATTTTCAAAATTACTTTATACTTTATTTTCAAATTATACATTGTCTCAATCATTCTAAACTATACCGCTCGAAATAGGGAACCCAATCAAAAGACCTATGGCAGTGTGTTAAAAAGAAGAGGAAATAAAATATTCAAATGAAAGAATTTTCGGGAGTAATGAGAAATTTCGATAATGACGAAGAAAGAAAATTGATGAGTCATCGGCAATCAAAAGAGTGAGATCTGAGGATGACTCACGGAATGAATTGTTAATTTATATCCAAAGTGATGTATTATCGAAATTCCCGATGTTTAGTGAAATAAACGATCAGGATCTAAGCTCTTGGATATTGTTAACATGACCAACGCTTTCTTTGACTGTTAAATAAAAAAAGAATTACCCAATGCTTCTTCGCACAAGATGTACAAATGCCGCAGTCGGAACATGTTCGGCTATATTTCAGACAGAGACAGAATCCTCTTTTTGGACTATTTATTCGGTTGTAGGGACAGTTTATGCCTTCAAAACTCGAACAATTCCCACAAAGGGAACAAATATTGCTATGGTCACCATACATGGGCCACCTTTATAACTGAAAGATGAAAGCGGATACGTTAGGAAAATGTTCATTACTTGTGACTATAACAAATAGAATAATTGGTAGGGACATTTTCCGCGTTATCCAAAGTCTTAAAAGACAAAACGTTCTGTTGAACCAGCAAAGCGTCAAGCGCATCGGTGTAGAGAAAGAGAGCATTCCACAGATAATTGGTTAGATTGACCATGGATTTGGAGGATTTCTCGATTAATAGCGAAGGCTGAGTGTAGGCAGATATCGAAATTTCATTTCGCTCTAAAGAAGAAAACCTTTAGTTAAAAAAAAGAACGATCTTAAATTCTTACCGTTCTTTATAACCAATTCCACCCCTCCACTGATGTGACAAACTGTGACGATTGGGGAAATCAGTTGCACTTGCCCAACTGAAACCATTCTCGACAGGAGCTGGGGATAAATGGAATAAAGGTCTTGTGCGATTTTGATATATTTGGCTTGGACTTCCATCTTTCCATGGACCTTTTCTACGCTTTTGCGAATAGTGTCCTAAAAAGAAGTAATGTGTTAATGCTCTACGGTTCATAAGCAAAGGTGCCAAAGATATAAAGGGAAAAAGAAATAATATTCAGAATATTCAGATGATTAAAACAGACTAAGGAATTGGAAAAAAATTTAAAGCGAAAATGAAATTCATTGTTATCAATGTTTGTCTGGAAATAACAGGAACGGTGGTCAAAGATGATGATAACCCTCTAAAACGTAATTAAAGCGTTACACATACCCAATGATCCCTTTTGCCCGTGCCTTCGGACATGGCATTGACAAACATATACAATTCATCCTCAACGGAAAGTCTTATGCAAGGCAGGCGAACTAGAACACCCAATTGCATAAGGAACTCAATCCACAATTCATCCTACGTAGAAAAATGAAAGTACCAATCCTGAACAATCAATTTATTTATTACATCTCTATTTTCTATATGGAAACGTTTCAAAAGATCCTTCATACCACTGATGGTCCACACCTTCGCGTCTTTATGAACTCCCATGACTCTGTAGTCAGACTCGACTGGACTCTTCGTTATTATTTCGTTTAGGAAAGAGTCGAACCAGGTCAGGTCGATTATGAAGAGTTTGAGTCTTTCCATAAATATTCCCCTACCCTTTTAGAAATGGTCATTAAGTAAAATATAAAAAAGCCCTGACCTCGGAAAACATCTTTTGACAAACTTGGTTGAACAGCTTTTCACCTTTAGTAATCCTCAACCTCCTCAGTAAATCGAAGGTAACGTAATGCTTTCCCAATTCGATAACCTTCTGAGAAATTACCTCCAGAGTATTTGGTTCAAATTTGTAATGTTTTAGTTCAACATCCTTCGCAATGTTCTTTTTAATGGAGGTCAGAATTGCATCCATGGCCTCAAAGGGTATTCAAAATAAAATTAATAGAAATATATATTGGTTTAAGTTGTTGAGTTCGCCAAAGGCACAACTCTCAAAAGCCGAAAAAGATAAAAATAATAAAATTACTTTAATTAATATTAATAATAATACTATAATAAAAAAGATGATAAAGATAACACAATATTGATGTCGAGATTGTGCCAGACCACAATTATGGTATTTTTATCTTGTTTAGGAAATTATAGAGTTCACATTGGCAGACGTCCGCCAATCTCAACCTCTCTAGAAGTCGGAGTCTTTTCGGGATTGTCTCAGGAGAAAAAGGTATTTTTTGGGAAAAGAAGAGTTAGAGAATTTTGGAAGAGTATTCTAAAAAAGGGTCGGAAAAAAATCTTTAAAAATTATCGAGCGTTTGATTATTTTTCGATGATTGTTTTCAACTTTGCAGTAATGTTGATGCAGCAGGATTATGCCATGGGTCCATAGACGACCGTTTAGGGCATAGTGGACGACCTGAGAACTCATTGACTGCTACGAGTGACACTTGTTTTTTCCTTTGAGTTATAGTTTATTTTTATCTTAATTATTTAATAACGTGATTTCTATATTGAACATTTTAATAATCAATAACGCGATACATTAAACCTTGAGATTAAAATTTTGATTTTCGAATTTTTCCTTTAATTAATATTAATTCATATGATCAATTGTTATATTATAGCATTGATGTTGACATTAGTTGTGATCTTGTTTGTAATCTATTGTTTTATTCAGATATTATTTTTTTGTGATTTAAAGACATTGGATTTTTCTTTATTACAATTGTGTTTTGCTGTGAAAATGGAGGTCATAGTGGTTATTTTGATTCACGAGCACCTTTATAAGTAAGTGAGGAGTCAGCAAAATTGCGAGCTTAAAGGTACACATATTATTATAAAATATTAATATTATGTTACGAAAAGTCCAAATTATCAGGTTATAAGCTAAATCTCAATTGAGAATAAATATTTCTCTTATTTATTATGGCTCGAGATAAAAAATCTTTCCACGCAATCAATTCTTCTAAAATATTAATAAAATCATAAAACACCGTAAGTCAACGAGACAGTAAAATCTACATAGGCCTGCTTTTCACTGACACCGTTCCTGAACTGTCTACCATCCTTCAATAAGTCGTTGTGCTTACCAATTCGGAGCTCCTAACTCTGTCTCTCTAGATTACAGTGATCACTAGGAAAATTATTGGACTATGATGAACGTATGAGGAGACTGGAAACCTGGACGACATAAGAAATTTATTTATTCCAATGACATTCATTCTTTGGTAGATAAATGAGAGAGAGTAGTTGACACAGATGGAAATATTTAATCAATTAATGTTTGTATGTTAATAATAAAACTTATTTTGAAATTTTGTTGATTAGGGACTCATACTTAAATTTGATCCATACTATTTAATGCACTGTTTACAGGATAAGAACACAACAAAGTTATGCAAATCAATTAAAAACGTGATTTGAATATCATTTTAAATATTATAGTATCCATAAAAATGCCAATTTAAACAAAAAATTCAGTTTAAAAATTTTCATTTTACAGCTAAATACAAGTCATTGTTTTTACACGCGTTCCCAATGTTCGGCAATTTTCTGAATTCCCTTTTTATACCGATCCGAGATTTGAAGTCATAAAGTGATTATTAGGCTTTTTTTCAAGTCTTCCTTGTTGTAGAAGTGCTAAGCTCAGAGAAAACATAACAGGGAACAGAAAAAGTAGAGATGGATGATGTAACGTCGAAAGAGTAAAAATTGTCTTAACAGCTCAATTTCCGCAATGGCTTCTAGAGCTGTGATAGATTTAGGCGAGCTTGTCAAATTCGGTACTTCTTTTGATCAACATGACACTTTGATTGGTTGACCTACTTAAAAAGTCACCTATTAAAAGTATCTTTTTTGAAGAAAAATCTTTCTTTCTGGTGAGTTGAATCATTTATTTGCTAAAATAAGCAGGCTTATTGATAAACATGAGGTTTATTATACTTGGTTAAGGGTTGACAGCTTTCCTCTGCCTTAACTCTGCAAGTTTCAACAAAAGATAAACTCTACGGAATTTAATTAAATTTTGTTCTTAAAATTGAATGCTAATAATTTTCTTGGGTTATGAAGTTAATTTTTATTTTAGGAGTTAAAAATAATGAATCCTCAGAATTGAACTTAGAAAACCAAATCATTGAAATCCTCTCATTCAGAAAGAGTCTCGGAAAAAAATGGTTTGAATCAAGTCAGAAACTCTAAGAGAAAACTCTATCAAACTTCAAAGAATGTTGCATGTGCTTATGTTAAATAATAAATCGATGTCTGCAGATATTAAATATATTTTTTTTGTTCTCCTTTGACATGTATAGGTACAAATATTAATAATTCAATTTTGCGACACAAAACCTGGTCCATGAATTAAGTAAGTAAATATAGAAATTATGGGTCATACTATAGGCACAAACTGTGTCCTCATAAAATATCACACTCAATATATAACAAAATGTCTTGTGCCATGATAAAGGATAATTTTAAAATGGTGTGTATATTGATAAAATGAAGTGGAATTAAACCCTTTCCGAACCAGATGATGTTGGAAATAAACAAACTAAAAATTTGAAAGCTCAATTTCTGGGATCTCTCACCTGGTCTTCCATTTTTTCCAACGTATGAACGGACAGTCGATCTTTGTATGTACACACGAAGTCCTCAATCTGTTCCTTTTGCCTGAGGGCCAATCCTAATCTTCTGCAATCACTGAAATCAACACATTGCTCTTCCTTCCTGAATTGAAAAAACCTCTTCCAGTCAGCCAATTATTAAATATTTCATTTTAAACGATTTTATTATTTATATTTATAAAATAACTAGACTCTCGAGATTTTATATTTTACAGGGTGTTTATTGAATATGTTCAACAGACTTTCATTTTCATGTTTTAATATTCAAGAAAGCTAAAGTCGATCATAAAGAAACTTACAATATCTGATAATACAACCTGGCACACTCTTTCAGTTAGGCAATGTCTTAGACGTGATACTACATTTAAACATTCCTTCCATTCACATTCCTATTTTATCTTCTTACAAACATGATTGATTTTGTCCCTTGTAGAAAGTATTCTTTAGAGATTTCTACAAAAAGATGTCCAGTGGAGTTATATCATTGGAACTAGGAATTCATTCAATGAACATTGTCTTCCAATCTAGAGTATAGGGAGCTTTCTGAACAACCGATTTCTTACCATATTTAAATAGTGTACCGATGCTCCATCCTGCTATATAAGTATTGTCGAGCCTGTGTTACTTTAGGCTACGGAATCTTTAAGTATCTAAATTTCTGACTCATCACTGATCATGTGTTTTAGGAAGTGTGGGGGTGGTTTGAAAAGAATGAAACGACATTTACTTTTCTACAAAATCTCCTTTTAGCTCAATACATTTCGTCTAACGTTATTCTAGAAATTGGATACCTTTTCGTCGAGGTTTGCAAAATAACAATGCAGAACATCAATTGCTTTTTGATTGCCAATTTGAATTTATTCAGGTTTGGAAAAAAAGGAATAAAGGTGGAGCCAAATCAGGTGAATCGGATGATGGTCAAGCAAGTGGTACTTCAATTCATTTAATTTTGTCATGGTCACAATACTTTTTGTAAGCGGGAAAATGATTTTCTCTTCTGTAAACTTGGTCTTTTTCATGAACTCAATTGGACAAATACACGTGCGTAGTACTGGGAGTTGATTGTTTTTTCTTTCTCAAGCCAATTTAATAACAAAATTTCTTTTTCATTCAAGTACGACAAGCTTCCCTTCTGATGAAACCATTTTTACGTTCTTTGATGCATTCAAACCAACTTACATTCCCTATTTAGATTGTGCTCTTGTCTCTGGTATGGAGACGTGTTACTAAACAGAGTGTAAAATCCGTTTTATTGTGATAATTAAATCGATTCCGACATGATTGAGAAAATCACATGCAAAAGCGCTTCTCATCGATTATTAGCAGATTCGGCAATTATCTTGCAAAACCATTTTTCTTCTTCAAATCTTCATGCAAAACATGCCAAACTCGGTTAACAGAAATGCTTGTGGTAGAACCTATTTCTCTGATATTTATCCATTGACCTCAAAGCCAATCTGTGAATTTTCGAAAAGTAGGAGCACCTTCTTTTAATACTTTGACCATCCTTGTGTCTATTTCTGTTGTGGATACGCCTTCAGGACAAAGAACTTTATGATCCTTCGAGATTTAATTTTTCGCCATTTTACAATTTTGGCGCCGTCGAGTCAAATTAAAATAATTAATTTAAACAATAACTTTACCTGAGGAAGTGGTATTATATATATATATATATGTAAGTAATAGAGATGACAAATCAAAATGTTCTATATTTTTGCTTTGTTGTTAAATTAACTCTGTCGCTTTCTAAACTTTTCAAACAGTCCTTTTACGGTCCAATGATACATTCTGAAGTGATACTCCAAGACTGCCATGCTAAATTAACAAATTGATTGATTTCTAGGCTATTTCTGGAGCACTCGCAACAATTAACTTTTTTAAAACTGTGCTCGGTCGGATTTTGCTTCTCGAAAAGACCTAGCACTATTTTCTTGACGTTTTATAATATTATTTTAGTTTGTGGAGAGTGAGAACTGTTTCCCTTCTCTGATCATTTCTTGGATATTTTCGAGGTTGCCATTCCAGAGATTAATTAATTTGTATTCCACGGCAACATAAACAAAATTTAACAATATAATACAATTATTTTATTTGCTCATTATACTTTTAGCCCATATACACAAATCGCCAACCATCACTACCAAATTCAATGAATCGCAATGAAATCAATGAAGCATATCAACTGACACAGTGCACTGGGCATAAATAAATAAATTTACAAATATAATTACCCTTTGACATTCGAGATCAGTTCTTCTAATTTCTTGACATAAACTGACAATTGTTCCGCCCAATCTAACTCCAAAACGTCCTTGTACACCTCCTGGCACTTTGGTCCGGAGCAAATGACGACAAATTTTAGAGTATTTATGGGTTCTGTCTTCACAATATTGTCCTAAAAGAGTAAAAGTGGTTTTATGTTTAGTATGGTTTCAAATACGAACAGAAATTGAATAAAGTATTTATAATATGGACTTGTCGGGTGTTTTAAAAAAGCACTTTTGAAAGATTTCTGAACGGTGAAGAACTTCAGTAGACTAACTGCTAAGTCTAATTTTCTATTGGATATATCTCTGTCCTTTCTAACCTTGACATTAGTTCAGTACACCTAATCTAGATGGCATATCTTTTTTTAAGTTAGACAATTTAAGGCGGGTTCCTTAGGGAGTAACAGAAAATCACAAGTTCTAGAGAGTAAGATTGGGAAAAAAATGTGCTTCGAAATCTGAACATTCAGACTGCGCTGGTTGACGAAAAATAAATGTATATAAATATATCATTTACCTTCCAACAGGATAATTCATACTGGTTGGCGGTAGATGTCCACCGGCCAAGCATTGTCATAAGAACAATATCAGACATGAGGCTTCATATAATTAATGACTGCTATTATTGTGGTTATTTTCATTTTCGAGTGTTAGAGTAATCAATCTACTAATGATAAACTTTTCGTGGATTTCCATCACATGGTCTTGGATATGAAAAGAATTGTAATACCTCATGCATGACAATGGTCGTCCCCATGTGGCTGCCATAATACAGGTGTTCCGTAAATAACAAGAAATTAAAATTCATCGAAACTCTTCAGATATGAATTTATTGGAGCGGAGAAAAAACGATTTCCGAATATTAATTCTCTGTAATTATCAGACATATTGCATGAAAGATAAAGTGACAAAATCGGAGATGTCCACAGCGTGATCCGTTGAGATAATCAAGAAACATGGGTATTGAATCTGACTGCCCGTGTCCATATAAACAGTTACATATCGAATGTTAGGTCGGATATTTTGAATATTTTAGAATGGTTTAAAGACAGCGCTGTTATTTTTTGAAGCACCCAACAAAAAGTACTTTGCAAAACTTTAACTATCATAAAATTTTATAATTATTATTAACTATAAATTATTATTTAAGACTTTTTAAACTTTTTATACATCAGATCTCATTCGATTCAACAAAAGTAAAAGAACATTGTTTTAAATTATTAATTTAATCATTTCCCCCTGGAAATTCAATTTAAAAATTGGATTTTCACAATTTCTCTGTTTCGAAACCTTTACCGATTCCAAATAGATATTGGAGCATAATTAATCCAAATGTTAATAATAATAATTTTTCTTTAGCATTCTCTCAATTGTTAACAGTTCTGAATGGCAATTAAATAAAAATCTACTATGAATCTGGTTGGACGTTGATATCACTGCACGTCTTTTGTCAAGGTTAACTTAATATTTCTTATGTTATACAATTTCTTTTTAGAATGCAGACTTACAGTGATTTTTTCAATTACCAAAGTGTTTTATGGAAGCGCAAAGACCATAACAGCAACAACTTTCGTTAAATTTAAATAATATACTATATTGTTACAAAGGTAAAGCTAAAAATTAATATTAGTTTGAGGTTAAATTAATCATTTAAAACGAAAGCAAGATGCTGCAGCTATTTCGAATGATATTCAAGAATCTAAATAGCAATTTAAAATCAAAAACACCGGGAAACTAATTTTAAAAAATCAATAATTGAATAACCTTGATTAAATAAATTAAAATAGTAAAACAAAATATGACTTCTATGTTTAGTTTGTGTCACATCAGCTTTGACCATTTCATGAGAATATTTTAAAAAATTTATTTAATAAAGTTTTCAATTTTTTAATTAAAACTTTAGTTTAAAATATCGGTAAACTTCACTCAAATTTTTGCAATATCAATATTTAATTTTTTTTTAATTAAAAAATGTTAAAAATTATATTTTAGAATTGCAAATGGATTTAATTTA
>JBBMKC010194808.1:0-14894 GCA_037834085.1 Bipalium vagum | reverse complement strand
TTTGCCATTATATTTGTGTCGTGTCCTGAGTCGATAGTGTAAGGGTTGAGGAACATTTCAGACTTTTATTGTGATCCAAGACTTTTGCATTATTTCTTTGAATTTTCAGTGTATCGTATTTTTATTTTGGTGTATTATAAATACAAGTGTTGCTTTACTGATTGTTTTGATTTGTACCACCTAAGATATTGGAGTCAGGTTTAAATTTGATACCCTAAATATTGAACAAATTAAAAATTCATAAAAAATAAAATCAATTTTTATTTATTTTGAAATAGTTGTAGATATAAAAATGGATTCAGGAAATTAATGTCACAAAGATGTACAATATCTGAATGAACGAAATTCGTGGAATTTTATTTTCAAAACAATAATTCAGTAATCCGAACTCAACTTAAATTTTGCAAACATTTCAATGTTAAGAAGTCACCAACAGCCTTTATGATTATGCAATTAATTATACGTTTCCGAAGCCAGGGCTCCGTAAACGATTTGCAAAGATTGGGAAGACCGTGCCAAACCAGAAATAAACATGTGTTTGAACGAGTACGAAAGAGTATTGCGGAGGACCCAGAAACATCAGGTCGAAGACGTTCTTTGCAATTAGGCATTTCTCGAAAATCCTTACAACGAATTCTGGTAAGGGAACTAAAACTGTTTCCATACAAAATTCAAATGGTGAAATATTTGAAGACCAACAACAAAGATTAACTTATGTCAGGAAATTTTAAGAAATGGAACTTGCAAATGAAAACTTCCTGCAGAATTTGATATTGAGTGACGAATCCCAGTTTCATCTGATTGGATTCGTCAACAAGCAAAATTATAGAATATGGGGATTTGAAAATCCAAGGACTGTTTAACAGAGAGAGATGCATTCGATGAACTGCACAGTTTGGTGTGGTGTTTCACCTCCCAGCCAAAAATTTCACCTTTAAAAATATTTTAAATTTTTAAAATTTATTGGTGAAAAAAATTTTAAAATCCGTGGCCGAGATCAAAAGTTATGAGGCTCTCAATTTCCTAATTTTTGTTAAATGTTATTTAAATAACTCTAAGATTGTACTTAGAGTTATTTCTTATTATAATCATTCTATTTATTCCATTTTTTATATTATAAATGACTGGGCCATTGCACCGAATGATCCTTTGGCTCTTCCTTCTATCGTCCCTTGGTCATCTTCCACTTGTCTTCCGGTTTTAATTCCCTCTGCTTCAGCCCTGCTTGTAGTCAGCCGTCTTTTCATGACTCTCTTGGCCATCTTTGGCACCGTCTGGCGGCTTTATTCCCATCTTTTTTACCAGCAGGTACTCTTCGCTGCCTCGATGAAGGCTGTCCAAGCCCGAATCCTCACTTTAATGAATCCGAATTCCACCCCGGTCTTCTATAACCTGAGCTTTTGGAGGACTTTCCAAAATACTGATTACATTCCTCCAGTAACCCCTGTTCAACCTCTGGTCGAACCCACTGCCCCCCCCTCCGGCTGGCCCCGTGCGCCATCATCGTAAACGCCGCCGTGGTAAGGGTTGAGGCAATGATATTCAGTCCTCTCCTTCAATGTATCCTGTTCCTTCTGAGCGGGAAACCCTCACAATTTCCTGCTCCACTGGCCTTGCTTCAACACGAACTGTTTCTGTCAAACAGTTCTCCGATGTTTCTGATAGGATACCGTCTACTGAATTCGTTCCAACTTGGTTTCCTCCTCCTATTTCCACTGCTCCATCGAAGCCTCAGCCAGATGCTGTTGCGCCTGTTCATCGGGCCAAGAAACAGGTCTCTTTTAGAGATGCTACTATTGAAGGCCCACGGAAAGGAGTCATGCTACACTTCCACAACCTTCAAATTCTCGGAGGTCAGCACAGCCAATGGCTTCACCCCCGTCAAAGGGCAAAAATGGGCCGTCAAAAACAAATAAGATAGAACCGCCAAAAGGCCAGGGGAATATTGCTCCTCCTGAGGACATCTTGATGAAGTTTGCCCTCACCCCCCTAAGTGGTAGGTGAAAAGGCCTCACCCCAATGATATGGCTCTGACTGCCAACCCGGATTGCATAGTCTGCAAAGGCTTCCAGTGTCTATGCGGTAAAAACACTCATCTTCGTTGACCCACTCCACAATCGGACCTTGTGGCTGCTACGAATCTCTGTAAGGACATCTTGAAGGATATTGGCTGGGACTTGCCCCCTGCGCCCACGGCAGCTCCCACGACAGTCCCCACGACAGCCCCCGTGGCAGTCCTCACGGTACCTCCTGTTGAGTCCTCCGCTGTTTCCGGACCTCCTTCTCCTTGTGACCTAGTGCTTCCTGAATTCCCCAGGGTTGATCTGGACGAAGAGGTGGACATTGACGATATCTCTCATCTTAGTGTTGACTCCGATCTGCCTTCTCCCCTGGTAGACTATCCCGATAGCGGGGCCATTCCATCGGGTCCCATCTTCCTTGATGTTGAATGCCAGTCGGACCTGGAATACATGGACCAGTCATCACAGACTGAACTGTGTATCCCCATTGATGTATCTGTCCAAGCTGAATTGCCGGCCCTTCCGCGACCATCTCACATTAACACTCCAAGACGCTTTGGTCCTCGTGGTCGCCTCTACGGTAACCCCTTTGATTACTGTCAACCATCTCCTCCCCTCTTCTCTGCACCGCCGCCGACTCCTTCTGAAGTAACATTCTCTCCACTTGTTGAACCCATTCCTTCGTCCTCTGTAGATGTTTCCCTGAGACCCTGCTCCATTAGCCTCTCCGGATCTATTCCCTGCTGCCTTAATGAAGTTTCGTCACCTGCTCCGCTTTCTCGATGTGTCTCCATTTCCTCGATCCCCAGCTCGCCTGAGGTTCTAGACGTGGATGAAGAAGACCTAAATTCGGATTCTCTCTCCCTAGACCAGACTGTCAACCTTGGTGCCATCAATTTTTTGGTGGTGCCGAGGAAGATATCCCGATCATTGCGGTTGCCCTCTCCATGGATGAGCTGAAATGTGCTCATTGTCGGAAGACATGTGGGATTAAATACGGGAAGAGCATTAACCTGGACAAGCATCTGATCCGAGTCCATCGGATTGAGTCGAACGGCTCACAGATGTATAAATCCATCTGTGGGATGATCCTTAATCGGGAGGCTTTTTTCCCTCACATCGCCTCCCATAAACGGGAACCCTCCTCACCCCCGAGCCAATCACTGGATGACATCCCGGTGACGGACGATGACCGCAACTCCAGTCGACTTGGAGGGCAAGCAATCGAGGCCTATATAAGGGCCAACATCTCGAAACCTTTAGTTATCTTTGTTAGGCCCGGGCCTGCGATTGCTCTCATGCAGAGGAATGCCCTTGACTTTTACTCGCTTTTCCCTTTTCACCGCATGTCCCAATGGTCCATTCTCCTCTGGCTCATCCTTTGGGAGAGGAAACATTGGCTCCTCCTCATTGTGGACCATGCCCTTTCATGTTCCTTCCTCCTCGATCCGGCCAAACCTCCTTGTCTCGCGAGCAATTGGAGCTCCATCGTACTCTTAACACTGTCATCACAAAGCCCTGTTGCACTTGAGACAAATACCATCATGGAGGGTTCCATCCCTGATCTCCCTCTCCAGGGACCCACCTCAGACTGCGGATTCTTCATATGTCAGTATGCCCTGGACTATGTAAAGGGCTGCCGGGACTCTTTCACTAGCCCGGATGTCACTGCAATGAAAAATTCCTTGATGACCATAGTTGATGACATCATCAACAAACGTATCAACAAACCCGATTCTACTTCGGCTATGCAAATTCACCCCATTCTGAATGAGGGTCTCTCTCTTTTGAATCCTTCTGACCCTCTTTGTGACCTGGACCTTATTTTAGACTTTGCTAAACGCGCTGCTGTTCAACTTTTCCCGGCCCGTTTTGCCCTTAAACGAACTAAAGGTCCGGCCTCGGCACACCAGGAAAAGGCGAGCTCTTCTGCTTATCGTCTCCCGCAATCCTATGAGCTCAACCCTAAATATACTTTCCTTGGCCTCCTTCCAAACTCCACATCTTCCTCGTTTCCGACTTGTGAAAATATCCTTTCACATCTTTCCTCTGCTGCTCCGCCACCTGTCGATGTCCGCTTACATCCGGCTCTTAAATCTCGTACCTTCGTGGGACTCAGGAGTTCTACCAAGGCTGAAGAAATTGTCAAAGTCTTCAAAATGACCTCCACCTCCTCTCCGGATGCTGATGGCCTCACCTACTCCGATTGGCGAGCCATCGATCCGGAGTGTGTCTTCCTCACGGCTCTTTTCAACCACATCGCATCGCAACCAGAAGGCCATCCATTCGCAGAACGATTGTGGTGAACACAATGAGATCATTGTTGGTCTTTCGGAATATTGCCGTTCGATCCAGAAGGAGCTCCATGTATGCTTTCTGAATGTTGCGGAAGCACTCGCGCTTTCTCCACTCGCGCCTTCCGTTCCACTTCTCCAACCGTGTGGTAGACCACCTTACACTCGCGTCAAAGCAGGCTCTTCAAGCCCTCCATCGGGAACAGAAGCGGGGATATGATAAGCGGCTCCGCGAGATGCTCCGGCAAATCACGGGCACGAGTCACAACACAAGTACGAATAAAGCTTTTCTTTATTCCTCAACCTCACTGGGGGGCTTTGGCGTGACTCGTTCTATTGACGATTATCACATATGCAGTGTGGTCCAAGGACTGAGATATTTGACGATGTAGATGCTGATATGAAGCTTCCGCAACTCCAATCTCATCTTCGTCCTGACTTGGTCATACGGCACAAAACGAAGAATCAGATCTACATCCTGGATATTAAGGTGCCCTATGATTCCCTTAAGAACTTTACTGCATCCCGCAAAGCCAATCGTAATAAATATGCTGCATTGGATGACCAACTCGCTGGTGCCACCAGGGCCACGGTCTACCTGGATGTCATAAATGTTGGTTCCCTCTGGTCGTGGGATGTGGCGAATGATGAGCCCTTGAAAAAGCTCGGCCTTTCCAAAGATCAAAGAGGTGCTTTCGTCCATGTTCTCCTTATGACGGCAGTTAGGGAATCGCTCCACATTTATCTGACGCATATTACTGACCTTCCTGGCCAGGGGTAACCCGCACTCCTTATTATTTATTTATCCATATTTCTATATTTTATCCTTGTTTATTATTTTATCACCATTATTACACCCCTGTATCTATTTCTCCCTGCCTTATCTCCGAACTCTAATCTGCATATTTTCCTTCAATCTTCATTGATCCCCCCAATGGTTGTATTCCTCCAGGATTGTGTGATTATTATTGTGTAATTTCTCTTTCCTGTGTGTACATATCCGAATTTAGCTCCCAGAACCAAGTCCGACCGTCAATCGTCCTCCTCAATGTATTTTTTCCAGCTGCATAGTAGTATTTTTGTTGGTTTGGTTGATTGATAAGTCCCCGCATTTGTCTTGTCTTTAACTTTTTATCCCTTTTGGGCTTATTTTATAGTAGTCTTTTACAATGTTTACAGCTTATCCTAAAAATCCTTTTATTGTTGACCCACCTTTTATACACAAGTTGTACGTAATTTTTTCATTATTGTGTGTGGGTTTTTTTCCTATCCCCACTAGCAGATGTCGACTGCAGTGGGGATAGAGATCGATTTAATCTCACTAATGAGCCATTGTGCTTTGTCTCGACCCTTAAATTGCTTTTATGGACTCTCTCAGGTATCGCAGATGAAGCGAAATGAAGGAAAGGAAAGAGTTATCGCGTATGAATCTCACACATTGTCAGCGCATGAAAAAGGTTACTGCATCACAAGGAAAGAATTGCTGGCTATTTATTATTTCTGTAACCACTTTAAACATGATTCATGGCAAGAACAGACCATAAATCTATCGTATTTATTGAAAAGACAAACAAACCAATAACGCAGCAGTTCCAGACGTGGATGAACTACCTAAGTAGTTTGGATATGGATTTGATTTATAGACAGGGTGATAAGCACACCAATGCTAATATGCTTTCAAGAATTAAGTGCGAAATGTGTAGTCAATGTCAAATGAGCCACAAAGATTCGAAAACTGAGAAAATAAAAACAAGTCAGATAAATCAGATAATGAAAATAGATAGATTTAAATGGCAAGACGGTGTAGCGGAAATTGAGACGATAAAAAAAATATTTTGGAAGAAAAGGTTACAAAATTTCGAACGGAAAACGATTTAGTGAAAACAAGAGAAGGAAAGATTTGGATCCAAAATGAAAAGAGAAGAAATGCATGTTTTATTAATACATGCTGCTACATTACCAATAACTATGACATGGAAGACCTGAATAAGATCACGGCAGAAGTATTGAAACAATCTATGTCTTGTGAAAAGAATAAAGTAAACACAACAGCAACGAAAGAGGTTAAAATTATGTTATGTGAGAATGTTCATTTGAAAAAAATTATATTGATATATGTGAACCATTTCAAGAAACAGTGGACAGGCGAAAATATATATGCAGAACCTAACCTCACGTCTAAATTAACAATTATTAAATGTTTTAATTTAAAGTTTTTAAAAATTATAATGTTAAGTTTTTTAAAATTTTTAAATAAATATTTTATATAAATGTTGGTTAATTTTAATAAAAGGTGAGATCTAAGTTTGAAAAGTTTGTTTGATTAATTGGATTAATGAAATATATTATTATTATTGCTTTAATTTTGAATTTTTATTTACAAATGACGGTAGTATGTAACTACAGACCTTGAACCCTAACCTCAAATTCTCTCACAGGAGAAATATTAAAAATACCAAAGTACGACATTATAAAATTACCAAAATAACAAAATACTTTTATCTTATATTTATTTATTTTTATAAAAAATGGTATTGTGAAATTTGTGATAAAAGTATTTCTAAGAAAAATAAATCTCATCATGAAGATACAAGAAAACATGAATATAATAAACGAAGAAACAATGATATCAACGATAACAACGAGAAAACAACGAATAAAAACAATGAAAAAATAAAAAAATGTAACGAAGTTACTTTCATTACGTGAAGATGTTTATAAAAAAATATCCAAGTTTTTTTCCTAAACGAGGAAAATATATATATCTCCATATATAATATATATATATCTCCAATATCTCCATAGAGGCGGTGATATTTAATCAGCAATAACAAATAATAAATTGTAAACAAATTTACTACAGGAAAATACCCAGGAGAATTACATCTAAAATCTTTAAACCATTTCAACAATAAAAATACAACTCTTTCATTTACGATTAGAAAAATATAATGAAATAACCAATAATTATAATGAAACAGGTAATTTAAACATTTCTCCAATTCCCAAACAAGATCCAATACCAATAAACACAGTTGATGCAGCAGCAATGAAACATGATGTATAATACATATCAAAAGATTTAAAAGATCGTCATGTTGCAGACAGAGAAATGATACATGAAATGAAAAATATTTAAAATCCTACTCCATGAGAAAAATTAGAAAGAGCAATAGTAAAATGAATTATGAAAGGTAAGGTATTGTTTGGACAAGGCGTACCAAAGGTATTAGAGCCAAAGACTCGCTTAACCAGAGAAGCAAAGAATTTAGCAACAGAAAAACTATATGAAAATTTCAAAGAACTTCCTCCAGAAAAAAGAGAGCAATTAACCAAAGAATTACATAAAGAATTTAGAAGATCTAACATTTTATTAAAAGTTAAAGTTCTTAATAAAGATGATACTTGGAGTGCAGATTTAACATTTGTACCAGGAGAAATAGAATATAAAATAATTCTAACGGTTATAGATTTATATACAAGATTTGATTTTAAAACTGGAATATCAATTACAAATGCATTTGAAAACATATTTGAAACATATCAACGTATTACTCATAAACTATGGATTGATAAAGATACAGAATTCTAAAATAAAACCTTCAAAGAATTTTGTAAAGATAATGAAATTGAAATTTATTCAACATTTAATGAGTGTAAAGCTGTTGAAATTGAAAGATTTAATAAAACCTTAAAGTAAATATTTAAATATAGTAAATATTTATATTATATATTTATGTTAAAAAGTTTTCAGAACAAGGTAACCGAAAATAGCTAAATTTATTACCTCAATTAATTGATAATTATAATAATAAAATCCATAGAATGATTGGAATTACACCTAAAGAATCTAGTGAAAATCTACAACGTTTGAATAATGTTAATGATAATAATAATATTTATTAATGATAATAATTTTTAGGGGGTGAATTAAAGCATTATAAAAAGAAAACAAAAATATATAATTTTATAGATTCCAGATTAAAATACGGAAGTATTTTTATTGGGGAAGTCTTATGAATTGGAACTGCTATTATAACAACAATACCAACATTAGGAACTGGTTTATTAATTTATGTTCCTGTTGAACATCAACCGTTGGGGCAGTACAATTATTTTTTTGAGAAACAATACGTAAAGGAATTATTTCGAAACAAAAAAAGAAATATAAAGAAAATTGTAAAACAATATAATTATCGATTAATAAACGTTATATATTATTTAAAAGCATCAGAAGATAAAATTTTTACTATTGAAGAGATATAACAAGCAAAAATAATAATTAATGAATGTAAAAATAATATTGAAAAAATAAAATCAGGAAATATTATTGAAAAACGTAATAAAGAATTTAAAAAAGATCTTAAAAAAGAATTGAAAATAAACTTGAAGAAGAATATAAAGAAAAGATAAAGAAGTTATAATTATTTTATTTTATTCTCTAAAGTATCATCCTTTCGGGATGCCAACTTCTGTGGATCATTATTCATAAAAGTATTTTAATCCTCACTTCCAAAATGTTCTTCCTTTACAATTTTCTTTATTTCACTAAAATTTTTTTTATGAAATGTAAAGAAAACGATAATTGTGTTATGTTAGGATATTTCTTTTGCAAAATTATATAAACTTAGTGTAAAATGAAAATCTAATCTACATATTATAATATTTTGAGATTTTAACTCTTTTTCAATTAGGCTATAATCTTTTGTAAAATAAATATGAAAAACATTTAATTAACTACCAATTTCTATTTTATATCTTAAAGTAATAATTTTAAATTTCGTTTCTATTTCTATATACCCTTTTAATTCAATAATAATTTGTTCTATATTGACCGAAGGGAAACCCTTATTGACTAAAAGGAAACCTTCGTTTACTGAATTGTATTCTTCATATTTATTAATTGAAAGGCAACTTTGAAAAGAGAGTGGAGTAGAATCAGCTTCTTTGAGATTTAATTTTAAATTGTTTCTAAATTGTCTGCTTTAAAATCTTTTGATGCTTTCCTATCTTCTTTAGCTTCAGTATTTATTATCTTTTCTTATTTATGTACCACAAATGATTCAAAGTTTTTACACATTTGAATTAACTCCTCGTCTTGTGAGTTTTGATTATCTATATATGATTTTATTTTTTGAAATTCTTTAATTATTGATTTCATTTTTAATATATTTATTTTTCGTTAATTGTCTCTCACTCGGAGAATTATATAAAAAATATAATGAATAAAATGAATGAATATAAATGTAAAATTTGTAATCAAAATTTTAAAAAATCACATGTATTAGGACCTAATAATTAGGTGAACATAAAAAATCAAAAAAAAATTATTTCGTCTAAATTCAGTTTAAGTATTTTTAGTAAATAATGTTAATTTAATGAATGAAGAGGAGAATGCTTCTCAATTTAAAATAGATGAGAAAACGTTTTATGATATTTCTTCACCAAATATTAGTATAATAGATTATGTAATAAATAATAAAGATAATATAATGAATTATTTACAAAACATGTTAAATAAATTTTAAAAATTTAAATATCAATTTATAGTTAATGTTACGATAAATAATACTAGAGATAATGAATTCATTACAAAATAGATTGAATCTGATCAGATTATAAATTTAAATAGAAATATAACAGTGGATGATATTATCAGTGGTATTTCTAATTATCAAGAATTGTTGGATAGAGAAATAGATAGAGTAAAAGGATCAGGATGGATAATTGACAAATATTATTCTATTAAAGTAAAAGTTATAAAAAAATAACAAAGGTATGTTCTTTTATAGAATTACGTTTTAGAAGTAATTGTTTTATTAATATAAAAACACATAATAAATGTTTTCAATGTTGTGTATTTGCTCATTTAAACCCCTTAAACAAAAATGCTAATGATCCAAATAGATGTACTTATGATAATGAATTATTTAAAGAATTAGATGAGGCAACATCAGGAAATAAATGAATTTCAATTAATGATATAAAACAATTTGAAAAAAGATAAACCAATAAATGTATATGAATTAATATTGATTGAAAAGAAAGCTTTGTTGAGGTTCGACTCCTATCTTATAATCTCTGTAAATAAATGTTTGGCGAAAAATAAATATTTTTTCTTTAGATCTAGAGATTTCTACAGTAAATGTTTTAAAAAATTGGTGGAAAGACGGAATAAAGCCTTAAATAATTACGGAAATTACATTATCGACTGGATTTTCATTATTATTTATTTATTTATTATTATTTATAAATCAAATGTTTTACTGTGTAAAAATGTACTAATGTGGACAAAAAGTAAGGTGAATTATTAATTTAAACTCAATGAATACATTTATTAATTTAAATCTATTTGGTCTCCTTCAAAGTAATCCCCTTCCGATATAATGCACCTATTCCAACGTATACCCTTCAAAGCGGTCAGCAACTACTCTTTGATAGTTTGAATTGAAGGAAAATGATATCCACGCAATGGCAACTTAAGCCAAGGAAATAAAAGTTAGCATAATCAACCCATAAGTATACTATTCAAAAATATAATTATTAATTTAATGTATTAATTAAGTTAAATGTATTAATATACAGTTTCCGAAAATGTACATTACAACCTGAGTTATGACACTTAAAATTCGTACAGTTTTAATGATTTAAGAAAAGGTGAAATGTACCATTTGATAACAATATAAATAGCAATTATAGTGATATTTCTCAATAATCAGGGTGAATTTAAGAATTATTTGTCGAAGCAAAATTTTAATTATGAAAAAAACTATTGGAAATAATAAAATATTGATTACCTTAATAAAATCGATTAAATGAAATAATAAAAATTTATTCTTTATTATATGTAAAAAAATTATTCATTAGTTCCTTGTTTGTTGACGTTCCTTGAAATATTGACATGAAAATGTTCGCTTTGACTGTCTGATTATTTTCTCAGCCATCAATTCATTATTCATATCAGGAAAAAAAGCTTAGGTAAACAAATTTTAGTCTAATAGGACTTATTCTGTTGTCGAAAAGTAATAGCGACACGAGAACACAAGCTTTGTGAAACCTTCACAATTTTCAACTTCCAGTCTATCACAGAACTGCTCAGAGCCAACCAATGAAACTTAAGTGGAGACAATAATTCATATTCTTTAAACAATGGCCTGCTTTACGACTAATTTCATTATTTTACAGCCATATTTTGTATTGTGACAATTTTATTCTTTCAAAAATTGTCTCGTACGACTGCATTATTTATCGAAAATGGGAATTACTTCACCGTTGAATTCTTAACGTACTAAAAATCGATATTTTTATTTGCCATATAAATATCCCAAGATCGACAGACAAGCAAAGGTAATTTAATTTACTTTCTCGCAACGAATTCCCATTGTATAGAAGACAGGATATTGCTTTGTGTTTGTCTCTTAGAAATCAAAAAATAATAAAATTTTGCCCACTGTCTTCAACGAGGGATGTTATTTTTCATTTTCTAAGAAGAAACTGCATTATCATTCCGGTGAAATAGTTTTTTTTTTCGTCTCACTAGTGCAATGTCGTCAATGTCTGACTTTATATCGTCAGTAGGAAACCATTACCTGAAGGCTCAGGTTTTTGTAAATAATGGTGAGTTAATAAACCTCCTTTCGAATAATATGAATGAAAAATCGATTCTCCTCAACTACTTAAGCCAGTTGATGTTCAATGTCTCCAGATATGTTCCATTTAATGATAATGGAGAATATCATTTCCATAATTTAAAAGCAATCAACAACCCCATTCTCTTTGGATCAATGTTTTTCGCAATTTGGTTGAGTACATTTATTGTTATTCTGGTGTTTGTATTCGCCATGATTATTTTCCGATGTCTTGGTGAGTGGCAAAAGAATTCATTTATTAAATCGGGTAAAATACACTTTATTGCTTCTAAAGCCCATTCCAGTAAACAGAACAATAAAAGAACTTGGAAGAAATACATGACTATTCCAACTTTCCTTTTGATTCTTTTCTGTATAATATCCATGTCTTTATTGTGCTCGGCGCAAATTATAATGAAAGAAAAATTTATTAAAAATGACAGCATTTCCATCACAAATGGTGATAAAGAAAATAGAAGTAACAATCCAGATAATAAATATAACCATAATAATAATAATAATAATCCGAGTAATTCTATATTAGAGAGAATAGATATTGTTTTTACCTTACTCGATAAAATTTACAATGTTCTTGCAATAGACTCTTTGAATATGATAAATGCGGCTGTCAACAATTTGAATGTAGTCATCAAAGTAAATAAAAATAATCAATTATTAATTTTTATTAATCAATAATTAGAATCAAGTACACACGTCCATCTCAATATTTTCGAAAACGATAATGGGTTTGTTTTATGTCAATAACATTTTCGAAGATGCAAATCAATTGCTCAATTCTCTCAATATCGTCATCGCCAGTATGCGAAACATAAAAGACAAATATCAAGCTACCATTGATAGCATAAGTCAGACCAAGGGGGCTATCTCAGTTTACCAAGATCAAATTGAAAATTATTTACAAATCATTTGTTCAAGTTTGAATTCCAATCCCAGTCTTCAAAGTGATTGCCAAAATTTGAAGGTAATATTTTCAGCTTTTTATATTTCTCAATTTCCCCTCGATCGATTAATGGCGCGTGCGTCGCAAAAGAAAATTTTATATTATTTATTTTTTTAAAAACAAACATTTTATAAATTAAAGTACATTTTTTAATAATAATAAGTATAATTTTGAGCGGAGGGAACTGTTTTGAAACTTGTATTGAAAAATATTTTAAAATAATTTTTTATACATGGAATTTTTTATAATTATCCATTTTCCAATATGGATGTTTTTTTAATTGCAAGACAAACAGATTTTGCAGGAAATATTATTTTGACTGACTTGGTTTTACTATTAAAATTGTGGATTATGCGTCTGATTATTACGGAATTTAAAGCACAAAAAGTTTATGGTAATTCATAACGCATTACAAAATTTGATAGTTTAAATATTAATTTCTAAAAATATTTAAAAATCTGACTTCCACTTGTTTCGATCCGTTCAGCATTATCTTGATGGACAGGCCTTCAATTCCTATGAAAATGTAAAAAAAATGGATGAATCAATGGATTGCTTCTTTTACCGAGAAATCCATTTTTTGCTCGAAAGATGGTCAAAAGTTGTAGCTGCCAACGGAAAATATTTTGACTCATAGACGTTTTGTTACTTTTAAATAAATGACTTTATTTTCATTAAAACACTATGGAAATTAATTTCCTACATATTAATAAAGCTTTGTCTTAAATCTTAATAAATAAGAAATAAAGCTGGAAAAGTTGAAATTATTAATATTCAATAATTAAAACAATATTTTCATCTTTATCTTGTTTTAATTGTATTTATAATATGACACACAGATTGATATCTGATTAATATTTTATACATGAATAAATAAATTAATGTTACATTCAATTTTATGGTTTTTATAATTTTTTAAAAGGGTATTAATTTAATTAAGCTATTAATTCCATTACTCAATTTTGTTTTTGTTGATACTTTAATAATCATTAAAATATAACTGTCTATAAAAAATAATAAAAAACATTACAACTCTTTAAATATTATTGATTTTACAAATATTCTTTCATAAAACTTTACTGAAAAAAAAAATGTTTCGTACCAATGACAAATATATTTTTATTATTATTAATTGGATCACTGATTTTTCCTGGATCACTGAAAATAATTTTCTTTGTCGATTACTTATCGAATAAAATGTATGAGTTATAGAGCACAGTTTAAGCTTAATTTATAAAGATTTAAAATTATTTTGTCATTCCATTCGAAGCAGTAAATCAGTTAAAATACATCAATAATTATTAAACTCATAAAGTAATGATCAGTTTTCAGCTTCACTCTTTGCTTGGCAATTTATCATCATCATCATCATCATCATTCTGTTGCAGCGTTGTAATGGTTGTCTCTTAATAATGATGTTCAACTGTAAGTCAAAATATTTTACAACCTGGCTTTCTGATTGATAACAATACTTAAACTTTACTGACATTTAGTTTAAAGACAAGAACCGGTTGTATGTATTGAGATATATATTTACATAAGTAAAACTATGATTTTGACTATAAAAACGGATATTAAAAATAATGGTCATCAACCGTTGTTTTTTGCAAATCATTTAAATAAAGCACAATATTTTTTTGAATTTGATGTTTTAATAAAAGCACATAAAGGAGAGTCTTCAGTGATTCAAATCTAAAAATGTTCTCTTTATATCTCTATAGGAACTCGTAAAAATTTGTTTGGTTTATTCTTCAGAGAAATGTAGCACATTTATGTATTAAATAATATAATATAATAAAAATAATATCAGATTTTCATTAATAATAAAAATTATTGATATTGAAAGTATTAAAAGAATTATTGGGATAATATTTTATAAACACCAATTAATATGACTTATAATACGTGGTGCACCCAATAAGTAGTGAGACTCATATAGAATGGTGTAAAGGAAAAGTCTGTAATTATGTATATTAATACAAATATATGT
>JBBMKC010194797.1:0-14894 GCA_037834085.1 Bipalium vagum | reverse complement strand
TCACATAAGCAACTTAAAGGAGGAATTGTTTTCGTGGAAAACATTCCAAAAAGTCCAAGCGGTAAAATCTTGAGAAGAGTGCTCAGAACCGGATGATTATTTTTTTACACTTCCTTTGAATAGAAATAATAAAATAATAATTTTTCGGGAGTACTTATTTGCTATAAATATTTATTTAAAATTAAAACAAGTAACTTTTCCAGATTATCATGAATTCGTAAATATTGATCTTTGAGTATTAGAGAAATGAAATCTATTTGACGTCGTAGTTTACATAATTAAACAAGATTAAGATGAGTAAAACGACGATAAATTTTATTTAGCTTCATTTTGAATTTAGGAGAATATTTTAAAACAAATTTGATAATTAATTATTTTTAAATCTTCTTCATTTTGGCTGTTCAATGTAAATTCGCCTTACAACAGTGAAAGCTTTTCAATCTCATTGTCTTCTGGCCTATTTAATAATATTGTTGGATATTTTTTAGTCTATTCTCTTCATCATTAGAGATTATCACTTTCGATTATTCATTAGTCCTAGGCATACTTTTAAAACTCATTCAAAAATATCATACTTGTTGGGTTTCAAAGAGGAGTGTGAAGGGTTGTGTCTGTTACACCATTTTATCGATTTCCTTTATTTTTCATACTTAATCACACCCATATTTACTGCTGATGTTTGAAATAAAAGGAAGAGTGTTGTTTCGGTGTGCGGTAAGACAATTATTTGTCTTACACAGTGAGAAACAGAGAAGAAATAGATAAGAAAAAAAGTTGTACTACGGTTACCAGTTTATAGAAAATAGAAAACAAGAGTCACAAAGTCGAAAGGAGCAGTTTTCAAACAATTGGAATGACAAAGGCATTTGACACAAGATTATTCAGCAGCAATTGGTATCCCAAATATATTTTCCAGATCGATTCCTGGCCAATAAATAAAACATCAACAAGTCTAACGGTTCATGATAATGTAGATTAATAACATTGAATTTTTTGTCATAACTGTTGATAATTGGATATTCTTCATTTCATATCAGCTTTTGTATCCATATTCGGTATCGATTTCAAAGATGAAAATATAATTATATATTATGCTTCAAAGAACACATTAGCGAGATTTCACAACCAAGCAGAACCAGCAAAGTATTGGATTATTCATTAAGTCGCGGTGAAAGAAAAGGCAAAGGTTAAAGAAGGCGAATCTAATATAATTATGGAAAATTTTAATAATAATGACGAACGGAAGACCAGCAAATCATTATTAATCAGAGAGAGGCAACTAAGTATTAACATCCAATCTGGAGAGGGTAAAAATCAATAGATCGTTAATGTTTTCTGTGATTAATTAAAAAGATAATTTTGTCCAGTAATAATTAAGAAAAATAATTTTTAAATTTATTGATAAATATATATGTACCTTTATTTAAAAAGTTAAAATGTAAATATCAAAAAATTTTATTCACTGATCAAGAACTGAAAAGAGAAGTTCGAAACATGTTTCAAGATAATAAATATTTGAATAGATTTTGTGTTAATTTGATAAAACGCATTTATTTGAAAAATATGTTAAATTTAAATATTTTAATTAAGTATTATAAGTAAAGTGAAATAATGAAACCGTTAAGAATTAATAAAAGATCAACAGAACCTTATTAAATATATTTTAAAGTTACATCATAACTTAAATGTTTTAAGTTCCTAAAAATTGAGTGATTTTAAATAAGTTAAGAAAATCGAAAGCTGGACTTTTAGGTTTGATATCAGATATATTTGATATCAGAAGGGTTTACGGATTAACGTTCTAAGCACAAATTAACACTGACACAGTGCAAACATGTGAACAATATTTATAAAATCTTTATTGATAAATTTTTTCACACTGATTTTACTTTACAAAAATCAAGAGATTAAACTGTCGAGTACAGATACCTTTAGATACTGGCGTAGTCTAGTATTGTAAAGTCCTCAGAAGTTTACCAGCTAGCAATTAAGTAAACTTTAAACAAAAAAAGGAAGAATATGGAGCAACAACAAAAATTTATGTAATCCTCGACTAAGAATCGAGTATTTATTTTGAAGACAGATGTATTTGAATTCAAGTTAATCGGTTAGGATTGCTTGAAGATGATTATAATTTTGTAGTTTAATTAGAATGATAAATATACTGCTGTTTCGATGATATCGAACAGAGTACGTACGAATAATGAAGATAATTTCGGTTGCCAGACAGATTTCTGGATATAATTTTAACGGTCTTATCAGCAGGTAGGAGAACCAAAGCAGACTACGAAGTCAAAGGATCATTAAAAAACCACAAAAAGCAGGATATATATAAAATTGATTACACAATCCACTTCGGCAAGATTTACGATTTGATGTAGCATGAAATCATTTCTGTTTTGAGTAAAATACGGTTTTGCCAAAAAAATTTCATTGAAATAAATAATGATTGTCGTCATAGTGTCAAAAATTGGGACAAGCTAAATAATTTTAGGGACACTATAATTTCAATAGTCGATATTGGAATTAATATTAACCATCAGAATCAATATCTTGAATTAACATTAATGATCTTATTTTTTTCACTCTTTTTGTAATCGATGCCAGAAAGATATGAGCAAGAACGTATATATTCTATGGAAGATAAAAAAAACTAAAATATCAAAATACACATCTACTTTTTAAGTGAAAGAGGTAATTAGTATTTATGAAAAGAAGTTTGAATAATTATTAATTTTTGATAAGAAAATGGTGGAGGCTGTAAAAATAATTGGATAAAGAAAGATTTAATTCATTTTTAAAAATAATTTCTTAGACTTCACAATTCATAACTAAAAATCAATTACAAGGTCAAATATATTTTATTACATTGATGTTTAAAAAAATCAATTTGTTTGTTCTAAATAATTATCAAAATATTTTGCGACTTTAGGATTAATAAATAATAACTTAAATTGTACATGTAATAAATTACTTAATTACTTTATATTTGATAAATATTTCTTTATACTTATAAGTCAATATATTCTATCTCATTTTATTTTAGAAATGGTTTTATCAGAACGTCAATTAGAGGAATTGTAAGTTAATTTTACTCAATAAAATGTGTTTAGTTTATTTTTGAAAGAAATAAAGCAGTTGCAGAGTATTTAATTGAAAACGGCTATCAGGAAACTTACACAATTTTTAAAAATGAAGCCAATATTGTAAGTACACGATTAAAATTAAATTTAAATATTTTCTTTAACAATGCAGCCTGAAGAAATCGACAAAAAATTTACCGGTCTGTTAGAAAAGAAGTGGACTTCGGTTATTAGATTGCAGAAAAAAGTATTCGAGTTAGTCTCGTAATAATAGTTGATCTATTTTCAGGTTAATGATTTGGAAAACCAATTGCAAGAAACCAGAAAAGAAACACATGAAGCTTTCACAAATATTCCACTTAGGGGTCGTAAAACAACATCCACAGATTGGCTACCTCGTATTCCAGCGAAACATGTTCTTAAAGCTCATAGGGCATCAATAACATGTGTCAGATTTCATCCGTTGTATAACGTTTTTGTTTCTGGAAGTGAAGATGCAAGTATTAAGGTTAATGGTTTATTTTTTCACTGCCAATATTGTTCTTACTGAGATTTTTATAATATTTATTGATTTAACTAAATTTTAAAAATTGTTATGAATTTCAATTAATCCCATTATTGAATATGAATCACGTGATATTATTAATTGTTCTACTCAGGCATACTAGAGATTATAAATTGTGCGTGTCAATGCATTATAAAGGATTTAGTTCTGTGCTAAAATTTATATTCAATTTTAAAGGGAAAAGATTTTTTAGTGTAATTATTGACTGTTATTTTATTCTAGATATTTTTTCATAAAAAATAAAGTTAAATAATAATCAGAAATTATTGATTGAATATTAATTATTAAGATCTTTAAAATATTAGATAACTAAAATTGAAAATCGATAAGCTGAGATTAAAATCAATTTAATTATCATGGTCTTTAAGTCAAGAGTCCTTTATTTTTCAATTTTTAAAAGAAAAATGTCGATTAATTTTTTTGGTTATTAATATTTGATTTTCTCATTTTTATTCCAAGAGTTCGACATCTTATTCAATTAGACCGAATATTAAATAAATCCTTTCAAAATGTAATACTAAAATTTTCAATGTTATTTTAATTTTTTTTATTAAATGCATAAAAAATTCATTTCAAGAAAAAAATAAAATCATTAAGAAACTAGAAATAAATAAATTCATGAAATAAATAACTAATAATCAATATAATAAATGAATAAATTCATTAAAGAATAATATTAAATAAATCAATTAAAAGTTAATAAAGAAATAAATACATCAAAAAATTTAATAACTCTTGAGAATTTGACTGATAAAAAAAGAAATTATTTTTAAGAGAGTAAATTAAATGTTTGGTTTCTATAAAAATTTCTTCATGATCACTAAATTTATCTGCCAATTCAACGTCTCCATTCATAGTTTCAGTTGATTTATAATTGGTTACTACATTTAATCAGTCAAATAAAAATAAATATTCGAACAACAAAATTTGAAAAACCTGATATATAATTTTTCCCAATTAACATTAACATTTACATCCCATGGTGTAAAATGATTACAGTCATATGGAGATATCAAATTTTAAAAATTTTGATAACCATTTTATTTTATTTGTTTAATATGTATGAATCTTTGTTTCGTGACATTTTGTGAAACATTAAAAATAAAATGTCAATTAAATATCATAAACGAACTTATGCTCAAAATATTAACCAATGCAAAAATGTGACCGCTCTCGTGAAACGTATTAAATTTTCATTTTTGAACATTGAAAGAATGAATGAAAGAACCTGAAGCAACATTGCATCTCTATTCAGAAGTAAAACAAAATTTGAGGAAAAGGTTTCAATTCTCCTTTAATCCGAAATTCAGATACGGTAATGGACTTTGAAATATACTAAATTGGCTGCACCAAGTGTCTTTTTTATAATGAATAAAAATTAAAAATGACAAATAGGAGTTCTTGTCTTTTTTCAAAAATAGGTAAGTCATATATGCCAATCTTTTTAAAAATGTGGGATGCTTTTGAAAAGGAATGTGCATAAAAAGGTTTTACCTTAAAATTACTGATCACCTTAATAGTTGTATTAAATATTGCTTTAAAAACAGACTTAACTCTTGAAGTGTTGCACTTCACTACGAAACGATGTTTTGAAGCTGTAATTTTTTTAATAGAGATTTAAAAATAAAATTTGTTCAGCGTTATTTTATGGTTTAATAAACTTATAATAAAATATCAAATTATGAACTTTCTCAGTGAATACTCGATCAAGAAACTTCATATTTATGAATTGATTACAATTTATTAAAACCCTGTAATCGCTGAAATTATGGACTTTTTCATTGCTTGAATTTTTGTTGCAATGTCGTTTATTTGGTTACTTAAATTCTTCGTTGAATGATATTTTAGAAGATTAAAATTAGTAGAGAATATCTTCCTGTTCACTTTTTTAATGTATTAGTTTTTAATTTCAGTGAAATTAATAAAATAAAATCGATTTGTTTTAATTGTACATTTTCTTTTTATATTTTAAATTATATTTCTTATTGGGGATACAAAGTCACATTAATCTGGTTCTCTACAGTGATTATCAATGTTAATTGGTTTTTTTCCTTTTTCAAATATATAATTTTTTAAATATAATTTTACATATTAATTTGTCAATCTTTTTTACTACATTCAAATTTGATCCATGATGAATTACTGTTTCAAAAGAAGATGTAACCGTAAAACATTAAAAATGAACAAGTTAGAATTGCAGGAAAAGTTGAATAGTAACACACATCTTTAAATAAATAAGGAACGAGTCAGCTATTAAATGCTGGAATTAAAGACAACACAAAACTAAATTAGTGTGATTTCTAACCAAAATAGAAAAATTCTGAAATACCTAAAATTCGTTGAAATTGATTTTTCAACTCAAAAACAAAATATTATAAAAAGAAAACACCACCTATGGGCAACATTAAATTCAAAATTATGTAACACTAACATGATTCCAATGGTTATCCATTTTTATAATTAAAAAACAGATATTTATCTGATAAATTTCTATCTGATTTGATGTCAACCAATCAAATATGAAAAAGATCTGATAATCCATATAAAAGGATACCTATAGGTTATATATATATATATATATAATAGATGATCGAATTAAATTCCATCATTATTGAAAAAAAGCTAGTTAATTTAAGACTAATGACCAATTTAATTCAATGAATATTTTCCGTTGCCAGCTTCAATTTTCGGCCAATTAATGAATTCTGCAGTATTGAAGTTGTTTAAAATCAACTTTTCAAAGCTCCAAAAGAAGAAAGACGCTGCTCAGCACGAGCTTTCTGTGTGGATGGAAACAAATAAAAATTATGTAGTTCCAGTTATAGTGAGCAAGGCGCTTTCTTTCAGTTTTTCATTGCAATATTTTGTCTATCTCTATCGTGTTGCAAATTATTTTTACCATGGTTTTATCAATTTGTAGTGTTTATTGGTTGACTCAAATCTAATTTTTTAATATTGATATCCATTTTTAATTTCTGAAGATGTAACCAGATAATTTCAGCAGCGGATTTTGGTTGCCAAATGCACAGGATTAGATAACTTTGTTCCTTCATTTTTTAATTGCTAAATTTAATGATTTACTGGTAATTTCATAATTGATTTTCTTCTGATTTAGGTCAAGTCAAACTAATAATAACATATTTGCTTGGTTTTGATCTATTTCTTTTGTTTGCAAGGCTTTACTATCAGTAATCCTGTCAAGATTTTGAAAATTTTTTTAAGAATTTGAGTATTATTTCCTTTCACTATTGCTTAAAATTTTAACTTTTTCTTTTACACTAAAGACACCAATCTTAGGCCGCTTAAAACAGTCTTTACGTGTTTGTTTGATAAAAAATGATGTTTATCGTAAACTTTATTGATGTTGAAAGTTTTCTTAAACTATAGCAAAACAATCATGATGCCCATTTACGGTGTATAATTTGTATTCTTTGTATAATATTTTGTTTTTGTGTTGGAAAATCAATTTCGACGAATGTTAGGTATTACAAATTTTTCTATTTTGGTTTGAAATCACACGAATTTATTTTTGAATTGTCATTAATTCCAGCATTTAATAGCTGACTCGTTCCTTATTTATTTAAAGATGTGTATTACTATTCAACTTTTCCTGCACTTCAAACTTATTCATTTTTAATGTTTTACGGTTACATCTTCTTTTGATTTAATTTAATTTTTTTTATTTAATTCTTGATAATAAATTTCCCAATGGTTTTCGAGTTACTTGAAGGACATTTTCTTTGTAACTTTTACTTCAGTTTTTTTGTACTCAGTGGTCTACTCTGTCGATTCCAAGAAATATTTTGATTTAATACAAAGATTCGCTGTCTTTTTCATTATCTATCCAATTTTAATATTCTATTTATTACTGTCATTAAGTATTTTATAGATTATGATGCAATCTTTCAATTTTAATTGACTATTTTTAACAAAGGGTTAGTTCATTGGATAGTGTTCAATTTTAAAGTGTTTATCATTTTTTTAAAAAAATACGATAATATTGCCTTTTTCTAATTGGATTCATCTGTTTTATACATATCTTAACAAACTCTTCTGTCAAATAGCACGAATCATGATTCTCTATCAAAATCATTACATACCACTGTTTTAAAACATAAAGAACGATTATAGACTATCAACTATAATGATTTTTAATCTGTAATCAATATTGGGTTTTTTAAAAAATTTTCCGACTATTTGCTTTTAAGAAAGCTTTCCCTCTCAAAATTTTATTTCCCTCTGTTATTTAGAAACCTTTTAATCGTTTTCTTACCTGTCATTATTTTCATAAAAGTAGTTTTTCAATTGATTTTATTTAAAGTGAACAACAATACGTAAAACAGAAATCACGCATCCCTAATCTTGCCAAGACTACGAATTGAACGAGACACCATAAAGTTGTTGTGCCAATCTTCTGATTTTGTGACTGCTTATTAATATTTTTGAAACATGTGCACACCAGGCATGTTTATTTTGAAATTAAAATATCTTTAAGAGTTTTTTCTTAAAATTTTGAAATACCCGAAAAAATGTAACTAGATCATTTTTTGCTGTTTCAGAACGCAAAGAAGTTAGTCAACTTTGATTTTTATTTTTTAGCGATTAAATCACTAATAATTAAAAACCAATCTTTTGTATCTGTAAATACACAATTACATTTTCTAAAATGAATAATTACCTAATGTATTGATTTCTCAAAGGTTATTCGCAACGCATTTCACCCCTGGTTTTAGAAAAAAAACAAACTCATTTCATTTTGGTTTTGTTTACTTTTTATTGTAAAGTGAAAATGTCACCAAAATTGTGTAGTATTACTGATAAAGTATATCTATTTTTAGACCTCTTACTAACAGAACTCTATATATTTTAAAAAAATTCTTATGTATTCTAACAAAAAAAATCAATTATCCATTGACAGATTAACTTTTTTTAAATAATCGATAAATATTTTTAAAATAAATTAAAGATTTATTTTCAAATATTCATTATTAATTTTTTCAACAACAAAAATTTAATCAATTGTTATCTGTAAAATAAAATTGTAATTTTCGACACCGATAAACTAAGGTTTTTAGTTACTGTAGTTCTTTTTAAGGAAAATTCGTTTATTTTTAATTAAGATTCAAACAATGGTGACTTGAAGATGGGAAAACATACGGAAATTTGAACACTGTTAAATAATATGTTTCATGTATATGATTTTATTATTAGTACTCTACTAATCGACATTTTTACACTATGGGGTTTTCAATTCTTGTTTTTAAAATTATTTAAATTTATCCGCACTCGAAAACTTGTAATAAGTTTTTTTCATCTGATTAATGTAAATTGTGCTTATTATTTTTTATGGAGCACGTTGTCTAATCATGATATTGGTAATATTTAGTGATCAAAACAATGAAAAATGAATTTTTGAATTTAAAACGTTTAAACTAAAGGAGGTTAAATAAAAATTGAAAATAAAGAGTTATGAAATCAATTTATCACTCAATCTCATTTTGAAGTCCCCTTCATAATCAATAAACTTTCATTCAATTTCTAATTGTCTATAATCTTCCAGAATATTTAAAATTGTAACTTTGATCTATGAATATATTCAAATTATTCTAAAAACCGTATTATAGAATCCTTTGAAACCACATAAGCTATAAAAATTTCCCACTGACTCTGGAGTATAACTTTTTAATAACTTAAATGAAACTCTGCTTATTATTGTTTTCTGACATTTCGTTCCTATTGGTTTTAGATACAGAAAGGACACAACTACTTTGTAAATGTTTTGTAATCATAATTGATCAAACTAACGTCAAAATTTATTACTACGTAACTTTGAAAATATAATGTCTATGGGGAGTATGGAGTCATTTCTAAATGACCCATAATCGGTGCCAATCTTCTACATACTCTTCAGTGATTCTGTAAAGTAATCATGCTGGGATCGAATTATTAAAGCGATGAAATATATAGAGATATATTAGCCCTTTTGATTAGCCAATAATAATAATAAATAATAAGGAAAATTGGATCTTTAAGTAATTAGGATTTAATTCTGTATATTTTCAATTTTATATATCGTTTCTAAATTTAAGTTACGGCTTTAATCACTTCACTAATCAATCGATAAAATAAATGGTTTTGAAGAATCGATATTAGTATAAATAAGAATTTGTTCAAACAAAAAAATTTTTTTCAGTTTTACAATGAACATTTTCATATGCTATACTTTCAAGGTTTTGTTAATATTTTTTGGAGATTGAATCTGAATCTCAAATTTTGACAAAGCAGGGCTCATGAGGAGTGAGAATTGTTCTGTAATTATATTATTAAAATGGCGATAATAAAGACAATTTTGATTGGTTCATTTCTTTCGTTTTGGTGTGTCGTTTGGTAGTCTAACATTAAATGGGAAAATCATTTCGTCTGTTGAGGAATATTTTCTCTCAAAAATAACATTAAGATTTCGCCATAAGATCTTCCCAATAGGACAGGCTTCAAAGTGGATATTTCTGTATTTTTCATAATAAATATTTTGACTTCTGATGTCAAAATGAAATTCTCTCTTTCAAATTCTGATTGTAAATAGACTTCAAAACTTAAGTGTAATTAAAATATTCTTATCGACCAAACAAGCTAATGTGAAATCTTGTTTATTGTCTAAAACCATATTTCATTCCATGAAAATCATTTAATATCATAATTGTTCAGAAAAAGTATAAAATATCTATAATTGTATCTTATGATAAATAAATGTGGTATATTAAAATAGGGCAGGTAGACTGGATATCTTAAAATCATTTGATTTAGTGCGCGTGACATTTGATATATTTTATGTATAGATTATTATTCTCTTTATCTTCCAGTCATTTTCATTTTTTTCTGAAAAGTCCATCTCTGTCAACACTGAGTAATATTTTAATCCTAACACTTATTAATCAATATGTAGAAAGATGTTATATTATTATTTATTTTTATTTTATACATTATTGAATTTATATTGATATTCTTGTTTATTTTTGGTATTGTAAATTCTAATCAAATATTTACCGATTTAAAATATCGAATGGTGTTTATTGAATGTTTATTTGTAAAGAATAAATAAATGGAAGTTTTATTTATTTTTTAATGTATCTCTTTCTATCAATATTTAAAATAAACATATTTTTATTCTTATTGAATATTCAAAAAAAATTTGATAAAATTGATTTTAAATTGTGAATAAATTCTTTACTCTAAAATTTGCAATTGATTATAATCAGATCATAATGATACTTGTGATTATTTGCATCATTGTATAAAGTATTTCTTAAAGAAAGAATTACGTTTCTCAGAATTATGATATTAATCTTGAATTATAAACATTGTGAATGTACACGGGACGTTAGAAAAGTATTGTCTCTTTGCAATTTCTCTAAAGAATATTGATGTTTATTAATAAAAACCTACTTATAAATATCAAGAATTGTGATATTAGAAGAAACGTTGTTATTTTCGTTTAAGTTTTATTTTAAAAATTATGGTCCATGAAATAAGCTCGAAAATTAAACAACAGTGTTTGATACAGTTTCTCTTTAAATCTGATTAAAACAACGCTGTGAAAATTCACGAACAGCTGTGCCATGTACACCCAAATGTTAAAATAACTCGAAAAAAACCCTCTTAAAATCAGCTAACAATGAAATGTTTTTAACATTTTCAGTTATAAAAATCAGCAATTATTCACAGGATTTTTTTAAATGAGGAAAAATTATAAGATCAATATATCAGAAATCCTGGCATTTATACAGTTTACACATTGATTATGTAATTACGTATTTTCACAACGCACAATCAAGTACAAGATGAGCTAAAATTTCAAATCGACACTGGAAGCTGTCGCCATTTTTGATTAGTAGTTTTTTGGAGAAGTTATAGTAGAGTATTTTTTACCAGGAATTAACAATGAATACTAAAAATGGCTTCCCCGTTCAATTCGCATGCCACCATAAATTTCATAGAAAGCATGTAGCAAAATAATTGAAACATGTTAGCAAAACAGGTTACGGAACTCGTACCACTATGATAGAATGTCCCGTAAAAAGATTGTTTTTTATGGAAAACATTACACAGTGTAAGCAGTATGTGCAGAATCTTTCAAAAGTTAATGCAAGTTCTTTGAAAAAGTGTTAAATTTATTTATTTTCGATTTTTTAATTTTCATTAATTATAATCTATAATTAAATTTTTTCGCTATAACCTCGTTAAAATATTTTATTCATATCATAACGGTGATTGATTAGGCTTAATTTTTCTTATGGGTCATTTCAAAACTGATTCACAATTTAAAACTAATTGACTCAGTTGATAAAAGTTAAAAAGTCTTTCGTGGGTGGACAGTTAATGATTTATAATTAAATCATTCATCACAATACTGCTAATGGACACATGTGTTTTATGAACAGTGGTTGTTTTATTTTGTCAGCATATATCTTTACATGTTCTTCCATTGATTATCTTCATTGACAATTCCATTTTATTAGTATTTTTTTACTTTTAATTTATTGTTCTTTTTCCATTTATCATAAATTTCCAACATGACAATACCTCAAATCTGTACCGAGCTTATGGTCATTTATTTAATTTATCTTTTCTTTTAATTTTCCTATCCTAGTTAACGTATTTTGTTTATTTATTCTTATTGATTGTGTTCAAAAAATTTTTTTACTTATTTGCAATTAACAATTTTATTTTTTGTATTTGATCTGTAGAAATCGATAACAAGTGTAAAACACTTTCACAAATCTCTAAGACCATATCAAATCAATGTGTTATCGATTTCAAAATCTGATTATTGATTCTATTTTGACTTGTATTTAACTTTGATTCTCAAATTTTTAAAAAATTGTTAATTTTTTCTTTGGAAGTTCATGAAATCCGTACATTAAGTTTGTGGAGTTTGAATTATAACTATAAACAATTGTTTACTTATTCTGTAACTCTCCCTTCGTGGATTAATTCTTTATCAACAAAAAATAAAACAAAAACACTGATTTATTTAAAACCAAGGATATTGTTGTCTTTGACATGTTGATGTCGTCTAAGATATTTGTCTCAGTTCTGGCTAAGAAAATTTTCTAAATTGATGATAGTTCTCACCGTATACTTTTCCATAATTGAATTAATTTCTGCTGTTTTGAATCATCCTACTGCCCCGGGTATTTGGACGTTTGGTGGGTCCAAGACTCAGATTCTGATTATAAAGGTTATGTCATAGAACTGCGTTCTATCGAGTTTCTGCTTTTCCTCTAAAAAATGTGGCAGTCTTGCTCGCTTGCTTCATCATTACCCCTGACAGAGACCCCTGATTTAAAGGAGACTTTGACATCAATAATTAGGTATATTTTCATCCTCTTGTTGAACAACTGTAAATCAGGAAATAAGTTTTGAGCATCATTTTAACCGTTTCTTATATCTATTTATCTCGGGAAAGATATTTTGAAAACTGACTAATTATCCACCGATCTAACAAAGGTCTCTTCTTTCTTATAAGCATAACATAAAATATTATCCGTTCAAAATAAATTATTGGTGCTAAGTTTATGATTATTGTTCTTCTTATTTAAAACATCGATTTGTTTTTATGAAATCTGAAGTTAATTAAGTCTCCCCAGGAAGTTTCGTTTATTACTGAGAAATATTAGTTTACGACAGTTTCTTGTGATTTTCCTTCTCACAGTTAAATCATCTGACAGATTCGATTATGTTGCGATGTCTATTATCATTTGTTTTTCCAGTTTTTACCTAAAATTATTTTTAAAAATTCAAAAGTGCTATTGAAAAAATATTATTTATATTAAATTACTTTCTACTTGGGAAATCCTTTTTTTACAATTTAATTTAACAAAAGAACAAGATTGGTTATTGGAAATCTTATAGAGTCCCGAAAGATTTGACGATTCTCATCTACTGAGTTTGGTAGATTCAATGATGGTGTTACTGAGGCGAACATTAAACTTTCACACCATTTAACTAAAAAAATGTGTATTTTATAGTGATCCCATTGGTTGATAGAAATATTCTTAATCTGATAAAGGAATTTCAATTTGTCCTGTTGTTTTTAGGTATGGGACTATGAATCAGGAGAATACGAGAGAACACTCAAGGGTCATACCAACCACGTCCAAGACTTGGCATTTGATTACAGCGGTAAATTATTGGCATCTTGTTCCGCAGATATGCAGATCAAACTGTGGGATTTTGTGGAATTTTCTTGCCTAAAAACTTTGTCCGGACACGATCACAATGTGTCTAGTGTGTCTTTCATGCCTTCTGGAGACCATTTATTGTCTGCAAGTCGAGACAAGACAATAAAAATGTGGGAAGTATCCACTGGATTTTGTGTGGAGACTTTTCGTGGACATAGTGATTGGGTTCGAATGGTTAAACCCAATCACGATGGTTCACTGATCGCCTCGTGTTCCAACGACAATACCGTTCGTGTTTGGGTAACGGCGACAAAGGAATGTAAATTCGTTCTTTGTGAACATGAACATGTTGTCCAGTGCATAGTTTGGGGTGTACAAAAGGTACACATGGAGACCAACCAGGCTTTATTGGAGGATAAACAGCTGACTACTAATGGTGATTCTTCGGCAAAATCACTCGGTGCAATAGTTGGTGGGTGTCACCTCTTGGCTTCGGGTTCACGGGACCGAACGATAAGGTTATGGGATACTATGACAGGGGTGTGCCTTTTCAATTTGGTAAGTTAATTTTCTCAATGATGATAATTTCTAGCTGTATATAGATTGGTCACAATAATTGGGTTCAAGAAATCGTGTTCCATCCACAAGGGAAATTTTTGCTCAGTGCGTCAGATGATAAAACGATTCGAATATGGGACTTGAAAAATCGCCGTTGCCAGAAAACGTTAGAAGCACATGAACATTTTGTGACAACGATAGGTAAATGATGATTTTCTTTCGCATGAAGATTAACTATTCATTTCAAAAACGGCGGTTATTACTGGAATTTTACAAATTATTTTAAATTTAATATTGTAACAAAAGCAAGTTAATTTCAAATACAGGGTTCCAGCAATTGAAAAAAAAATATTTTGATGTTACTGTATATAAGTCAAAAAGTAACCTCAGTTTTGAAAAAAATTTTATTATACAAAATATCATATTTAAATATACACTACCGTCCATAAGTTTAATCGCACTTAATAAAATAGCTATTTTATAATGAAATGATCGCATTCTAAGATT
>JBBMKC010194786.1:0-14895 GCA_037834085.1 Bipalium vagum | reverse complement strand
TTTTATTAATATTACATTATTATAAATATTATTTTTAATAATTTTATTAATATTATATTATTATAATTATTATTATAAATATTCTTATTAATATTTTTATTATTCATATTACTATTATAATATCATTTAATATCTCCTTTATTCAATGGTTAAAAATTAATAATACAAAAAATCATAATTTTTTAAAAATTTAAAAGATATTTTATTATATAAATTACTATATTATATTATATTTATTATATTATTAATAAAATTGAATTTCAAAAAAAATATTTAAATTCTTTGTGGAAAATTTTTCAAGGAAAATATTATTTATAACGAGGATAATTTTTCATAACAATTTTTATTAAAATAATCAAGATAATAATAAATTTATTTTAATAAAAATGCATAAATTAAGGAGTCATTTGAAACTTATGATTTTAAAGAAAAATTTACTGTTAGGTATATGAGATAATTAAAAATTAAAAAATAATTGTTGATATTTTAATTACGTTATAATTGAAGTTGTTTAAATTTTCGAGAAGCTTGGCAGATTTTTAATAAAATAAATGTTAAAAGAAGACGACTTATCTTAATCAAAAAAGTTGAGTTCAATTGAAGCTCACAAGGAAAAAAAACACAATTTATAGAGAAAAATAGGAATTTTTATAATTAAAAAAATATTCTACCATATAAAAAAGAAGCGCAACAGACAATGTATATTTAAAACTTCTTTATAATTAAAAATCGTTAGAAGTATTAAAACAAAAAGAAATATCACAAGTGTTTTAAAGACCAAAAGATTTTAGAAAAATGAGAAATAAAAGATAAATTAAAAAACAACGATATAAAGCACTAGATTTATTTGTCTTAGAAAAGATCAAACAAATCCATCTCATTTATCCAAAGAATATAAAATAATACAAATAATATTAAATTTATTCAAAAAATATGATCATTAATTAAAAGAAAGTCTTTAGAAAGTACAAATAGGGGATTAAACGCTCTATAGATTTCAGTTAAGCTCTTTCAGATGTATCACTTATTGAAGAGATGAAAGCAAATTCATGGAAAATGAAAGAAATTTTGATTGATAAAAATTTGTTGATAAATAATTAGAATTTTAAATATTCTCTTTGAAATTTTCTTTTGACATGTTACTTAAAAAAATATTAAAACAAAAAATTATAATTTTTGTTTTATTAAAATTGAATCACTCAATATATGACACCCATATTCATATCTAAATTCATATCACATTTCTTCTTTTATATTTTCATTAATCTTTTCATAGACTATGTGACATTATTATTTTTATTATATATAAATATTTATTCATACTTAAGACAATCGTTGTGGATAAATAAAAGAAAAAGTAAGCAGAATTATCGATTCTGAAAAAAGGAAAAGTGTTCTTTTAATTCTATTTAATTCCTACGACATGTTCATGTCGTTCATAATCACATTTCGTATTCCAGCTTAGCGAACGAAGGAAGGAGAAATCTGGAACGATAAATTTACGGAAAAGGAAATCAACCAGGAAATTGATTACATAAACTGAACCGTAGAGTCAATAAATTTATTGATTAAATTAATATCGTTTTGAATTATTAAATTATTTTAAAAAGTTCATGTCAGTTGTTATAAATTTTTTTTGGCATAAATTAACAAAGATTTCAATCCACACATAACGAAAAGACAAACGTACATGAACTGGTAGGAAGGGACATATCCTGTCGATTCCTTTCCCTTTTAGTTGGTTTATTAAAACAAATAATATTTATTTGTGTCAATATCAATTAAATTTCGACATCAATTAATATGTGTTTTTTTTCAGAAATGAAAATAAAAATAATTTCTGAATTAATAAATGCGGTTGATAAAATTTAATTTTTTGCTTTATGCACAATGAAATTGGAAAAATTCTCCATATACATTTATTCATGAAAAATATGAAAGAAAATCACAGTAAATGGAGAAGGAAGGCGCAAAGGAAATAAGCAAAAATGTACATATAACTTGAATAGGAATTCATGCAACCAGAAAAATTGTGTTTATGATTGCTTTTGACAAAGGAAAATTTTATAAATGTATAACAATTTCCATCACGATTTACGATTTAAACAATAATAATAATAGTAATATTAGTAATAATAGTATTGTATATTTTGAAAGCGTTAACACCAATTTTACATTATAATTATTTCTCTTTCATAAAACAGATAAAATCAAAGGTAAGAGAGTCTTAAGTAAATGTCGGATTTGAACTTTTTTATTAGAATTAAAACAAAATTTATTAAATATTGATTTTAATTAAAAATCTATATTTACGATACTATATCTAATTGAGATTCTCACCACGCGACCGGCGTGGGCTGCATTATTTCCCTGGAATTAATAAAATTAAAAATATCTTAATTTCTTTTTAGACACCAGACTCAGAAATCGGAATTGATTCTAACAAAAATAACTGTGATAAATCAATAATAACTTTTCACATTTCAAATATAACCAAATATTTCGACATGTTTTGTTAATTTCAAACATCATTTTCAGAGCCATGATAAACACTGACATTTCACTAATAATTACTCATTGGTCGAAATCTAATTAACCAAATATCACTCATATCTTATACGAGGAGTTTTAACATGTTTTGCAAGTGTCATTATCAAAAGAATTGACTTTTCTAAATACAACGTTAAACATGAGGCTGAAGTTAGCTCTTATTCAATCTTAGTAAAATTGAAGTAATTTCATTCCATGAGTTTTATATTTAATGTTGTTTTTGATTTTTAAATCGAAATTTTGAGAAAATTTTATCTGATATACTATTGCATCTGACATAGTTCTTCGTCTAATATTTTCTCAAGGTCTTCACACCTAGTGATTTTGATAGACCTGGGCGTTCTGCATCGTCAAGGGTTTCTCATAAGCTGTTAATGAGCTCATTAATTGGAAGGCAAGCAATAAACAATGTCTTATATATAAATTTTGTGATTCCATTTGATTTATCGCTATTTATATGGAATATTAAAACAACAAAAGTTTTATATGATTAAATTATTATCTTTATTTAATATTTATCTGTTTATCAAAAATAGTGATTTAATAGTGACTTTGGAACTATTTACTAAACAGTCACCTTTTCAATTTGTAGACTCTTGAGTTTAGCTTTACAAATTTATTGTTTTAAATCTCTAAACTTACAGTTATGTCGACTGTTGGGAAAGTTTGTAAAAATTATTACTTGTAAAAACAAATCAAACCAAAAGTACATTTACTTTTTTCAAAATAAACGCTTTTTAAGTCAGCACATATTTTACACCATGATAAAAATGTTCTTCGAAACCATGATTTTTTAATCCATCAAATATTTAAGACAAAGGAATAAATGATAATGAATTGAGGCAATTCTTGGGAATGTTTATTTGTATTACTTTTCATTAAAAGAAACCCTGATTTTGCCGACTCCTTAATGTTAAGAGATGCCTTGTTATCATAATGAGATAAAACTTTAATGAAATCAAAGAAAATAATTTTCCTAGGAGAATAGAGTTGAGCTGATCAGGGTAGATATATTTTTGGTTCCTGTTTCATTATTTTTAACAGTTCGCAAAAGGTTAAACTTAAAATATCTAAACAAACAGCTTAAACGAGAAAATCCATTTGTTGACTGTGGTACGTAGGCTATTGGGAAAGCTTGTGAAATCTAATACTTGAGGAAAACAAATCAGATAGAAATAAATTATTTTTTTCACAAAAATCATCTTTAAAGTAAAGACAATTATGAAACGATCGAACCAATTTTAAAATTATATTTTCCATTCTGAATTTACCACTTCAGATCCCAATACATCGAATTTTGCAATTGCTAGTTAAAGCGACGAAAATCTACCATCAGGTAATTTCTTTTTGATCGTTTTGAGCAACAAAAAGTCACAAGGCAATAGGTTAGCTGAAATATTCTCTAATCTATATTTTTAGTGGTTTGATGAAAGAGGGCTGGGTTTATCAAGATAAAAATTAATTTATCAATTTCGACTGTCCTTTTTATTTTTGGAAATCACCAATGGTATGCAAACTGTTATACTATTCAGCTTTGAAACGTCTACAGCCCTTCAAAATTATCATTACTACATGTCCTTTTAAACCGAAGAATCAGGCATTTCTTATCTTTGCTGCCGTACGACACCAAACAACGTTTTTTGATTTTGATGCATTTTTAAATATCTAAACATTGGATTGTTACTCACTTTCATTATCGTTTCATTCATGTTTAATCACAAAGACGATGTATTGAATTTGAATGTCCTCGGATAAATTTCTGGGTATTTTATCAGAATGTTAATTTGTGTGGCTTCAACGACTGCAAAGCTTCCGTACCGTTAAATAGTTGCGCAAAATGGTTTCAATTCTTGAAGAAGAACTACATTCAGATTGGTCAATGTTGAAGTTGTTGATCACAATGAAAGTCTCTTCATACAGTTTTGAATCTTTACAAAATGGATAATGCTCTCAAAGTTCCATCAAACACTCTATAATCATGTCAGAACTGTTAGCTTCTTGTTATCTCATTTTGGTTACTGCTAGTTGACCTTCCAAACCCCCTATCTTGGATTCTAACGCAAGTAGTAAGAACCTTGTTTTTTACTATCTAAATAAAAAAGGTCTATTGAGAGATAACCATCATAATTGTCACTGACAATATGAATTTGACCTAAACGCGACGAAAAATCTATTCTGACAAACTGACTAACTGGGATGGGATTTTGTTGTAAGTGGACGTTATTTTTTTATTTCAATATTATTTTTTGCAAAACAACAAAATGAAGCACTTTTTGAAAAGATTAGACTTCAAGTTATAAAAAATTATTTTTCTCAAACTCACTTCTTTAAGCACTTTTCATAATACAAATTATAAACAGGAAAGATCGCAGTTTATTAAACATCACAGTCACATAAAAAAAAACAACGTAAAGCACAATTTCAAAAAAAATATTTTTAGGTAACAATCAATAGATTATTTATTTCATGAAAACCAAATTATTTATTATTGGTTATTTTTCATATTATCATATAATATTAAAAAAATTCATAAAATGAAAAAGTAAAATAGTAATCCCTGTTTGCTTTAGATGTAATCATAGGTAATTACCCAAAGCAGAGCATACTGAATTTACCGTTGATAAATGCTCATCTCAGCTCATGACATCATTTCATTAGTAATTAATGATTGATATCAATCCATTAATTCTCATTTTCCAGTATTCAATTGGCATTTGCTTTCAATTTTTTTATTTACTTTGAAAGCAAATTATTATGGTTTAAAATTGAGTTATTAATTTTATGCGATTAAATAAAAAAATAATGATAATAATTTTTTAAAATTTACATTTATTTCAGTAAATAATAATATTTTAATTAAAAAATAATCTATTAATGAATGGAACTTATTTACCTCTCTAATGAAATATAATAAATAATATCTTACGAAACTCAAGATAAGCAGAAACATTGGCGATATGTATGTGTTTAAAAAAAATTACTGAAATTGAAAAAGTAAAATTGTTTTAAATAAATGGAAATTAAAATCAATAAATCCTGTCCACCTAATTCTGAAATACTGCTGAACTAAATTTTTCTGATGTAAAATGAGAAATAAGATAAAACATGTTCACAAAATAAATATTATGAAAAATTTTGCACAAAAGTAATAATTAAAAAAAGCAAGATTTAAAAAACTGAGCTTTTTTAATGGTTAAATAATAATTATATTTGTTCAATATTTGGTGTATCAAATTTAGACCTGACTCCAACTCTTAGGTGGTGCAAATAATAACAATCAGTAAGGCAACAATTTGTATTTATATCACACAATCACAAAATATACAGAATGATAATCAAAAATCTGGGATCACAATTCTAATGTCGTAAATGTTTCACAAACTACTTTTCACTACTTTTCGAAACACAATACAACCCAATAACAATAATTATAAAGAATGAATATAATGTCTCAACAATAATATTTAATAAAAATCAATTATTATATATTCAAAGTTCAATTAAAACAAAATATTACTTCAATATTAATAATTACTTTAACAAAGAAAAAAAAGAAAGTTCTTACGATTTATCTTCCACTAAAACCCCCGAGTTACCGCCTGAGCCCTAACGGTTGCTCACCGGTAACCCGCTGGTGGGGAATTTTAAGCATAGTCCAATATAAAATCTGAATATACTTGAATATTTTCTATAACGGCCAATATCTTTGTTTTCTTGAACGAATATCTTTATCTTCATGAACAAAAATCTTTATCTTCTCGAACAAATATCTTTGTATTCTTGAACAAAATCTTTAAATGATTTTGTACGTTCTCTGAGGGGTGAAATTATGCTAGAATCCCTCTGCTTCTATACTTTTTTGGAACTGACCCTTTTACTATCCTCAAACAATCAATTAATCAAACAAACTTAATGATGTCGTTTTTACTTAATTAGTGAAATTATCTTAAATTTTCATAATTCCTTTTATGAGTAAAATTTTCTTAGCTAAATCGTTTGAATTTGTCAATCTATATTAACTAAGCTCTCTGTACTATCTTCCTGTAATATTGTTAATGGGTATCGAAGAGAAAGGGTACAAAGAAAATACCAGGAAATTTAATAAATATATATTCATAAATACATGAAATTATAATTAGCCTAAGAAAAATTAGATTTTTTTTTATAAATTATTAATTAAAAATTGAAACATTTCATAAATAAACCTATTAAAAATTGCTTAGCTTTTATTTAAAATTCAGGAAAAATTCATTTCTCAAAGATATATAATTCAACTAATATCCATTCTTCCTATCCAAATATTTTAAATAAAAATTAATAACATTTTTAAAATTTAGCAGTGTAAGAAATAAAAAAATGTTTTGTTTTAATTAACATTCTCTTTTAAAAATTAAATTTTTAAAAAAATTGTATTTTACGTATGAATATTAAAGTTTCAAGGTAAATTTTTATTTTTAAAAAAATGTAATTGATGAAATATTTATTTATTTCAATAAAAATTTTATTTTTCTTCGAAAATTGATCTACTACTGTTAAAATAAAATTAAAAATTAATTAAAAATAATTAAATAAAAAAAGTTTCAGTATTAGTATGATAAAGCACAGAAAATTTTAAAATCAACTAATGATCTGTTGAAAAATAAAAAAAAATAAAATAATTGATTTTTATTAAAAAGTAAATTATAATTGATTCACTCATAAAACCAATAAAATTGTCATTATTTATTTAATATTGATTTTTTAGAATTCTTAGACTTTATTATATATTTCAAATATATTAACAGATTTTAATAAATTATTTTTACATTAAATTATAATTTATATTTTAATTACATTTAAAACTTAAAAAATATAATTTTATTTATTTGTTAAATAAATAAATTCTTTATTTGATTATTTCATCTTTTTTCCCTGTTTTTCCATATTAATTTGGATCAATAACATCATACTGATATTTTACGTTCTTTTTTCATAATTACAACCAATTATTTCATCCCATCAAACTTTTATTGATTATTCTTTGCAAGATATTTTATAATTACCTTAATTTAAAACATAATTATCGATATTCCTTTAAATCTTTTTCCAGTAAAAGTATCTTTTTAAAGTTTTCCATTTTTCACGAGAAAAAATAATAAAAATAAAATCTCACCATTTACTATTGTGAAAAATTTGTAAAATTATCATATTGATTTTATTTTTTCGTTTAATTTATTGAAATAAGTTTTTTGAAATTTATCGACCAATCAAAAATCAGCTATATATTTCAATAATTATTCTGCCTGCAGTAAATATGAAAATATTATATAAAATGAAAAAAAACCCAATGTTAAATATAAAAAAATGAAATTACAAAAAAAATTTATTTCAAAATACATAACATATTTACAAAGACAACTTATAATTATGAAAATTAAAAATGGTATTGTCTTGTAATTACTTTAAACCAGCCATAATTTCTATACATCTCTGTTTTCTCAACAAGATAATTGAAAAAGATTCGTAAAGTCACCTTTTCTTTGGCACTCTAACATCATTTCTGCTTCTTAGAAAAGTAATAGAATCTCGGCAAAATTGAATAAAGTCGTCTCAGAAAAATGTTCAATAAGTCTCAGAATTGTTACTGGTGTTGAGAAATGAAGATTGGTCTATATTGAATTGATAACTGTTAATCTTTTGTTCGAGAAACGAACTGATGCTCTTGAACGATGGTCTTTGCTTGGGATTCTGATGCCAACATTCTCTGATAAGATCAGAAAAATCTCTACTCAAACCAAGATTGTCACTTAATATTGAGCCAGAATAATTCTTTATATTTTGCGAGTTTCTAGACGCAGATTGCGGTTGCTGTGGATATAAATTTCCACTAGGAAAAATTGCTGCAGAACTTCCTATGCTCAAATGGTAAGCATTTTCTCTAATGCGATCAAAGCTTATTCCAAAACTACCGTACGGCAGTTGTTGACATCTGTTGAGAATTTCCCACATCGTCACCCCGAACGACCAGATATCTGTCTTGGTGGAATATGTAGCCTGAATAGGAAATTTATCAAATGACAAAACAGAAAAATAATTAACTAATTGTGAAATGAGCAGCCGAGTTGGGAAAGTAGGGAAAAATTATGACTATAGACTTACTGATAATTGATCTTAAAAGCCAAGACGAACAGTTTAATAAAACAAACAGACAATTAACGGAAAATAAATAAAATTAACAATAAATTAGTTATTTTCAATTTCAATGATATATCTGTTGTGTTGTTTAAATAAATGAATATAGGAATAAAAAATATATCGAATATCGATTTATAATGAAATATTTATTTATTTATTATATTATTTCGACTTGAATTACACAATCTACATGATTTTTATACCCAAGATATAATTATATGTACCTAATGTAATCTGATTAGTATATTTTAAATATCTAAACAGTTTTTTTGATTATTTCAATGAATTATTCTAATTTCATTACAGCGATACCCAATTCAGAAAAGAATGCTTGGATGGTTTTGAAAAATGTTTCTGAACATTTTTTAGGTAAGCGAAAAGATACCAATTATAAAGAATAAATTGTGAATATTGTTGCGGGAATTTAAAAATTTGGAATGTAATATGAGTCTTAAATTGCATTTTTTGCATATTCACTTGGACAATTGAACAATCTTGATGATTATAGTGAAGAACAAGTCAAAAGGTTTCATCAAGACATTCTGGATTTGGAAAAAAGATACCAAGAGAAGTAACCTTGTTAGCCGATAATTGCTGGTGTTTAAAGAGATATGGACACTGATATCCATAAAAAGATAGGTAAATGAAGAAAATTCAACTGAAATCTTGTGAACTGTGTATCGTGGTAAATAATTAATATAATAATTTTCGTTAACATTTTTGAAAGTAGTGTACTTTTTTATATAAAATTATGTAATCGCATGTATGGGAAAACTATTTTTAAAAGTAAAGATTTTGAAAAAACCTGATGTCATACAACTTTTCGTTAACATTTTCGAAATCAGCGTACTTCGTTTAGTCAAAATTACATAAAATCATTTCTGATGTATTAAAAAATGTTTTTTAGCCCAGTGATATTAAAGTTTGAGGTTGAATGTTATAATCGGACGTTATTTTTAGACCAATCTAGTAATACAATTTTTTTAGCAAAATCCAGGGTGTCTCAAAAACCTAACTTTCATGATTCAACCTTTAAGAATAAATTTATAGGTTTAGAATAGCGGTAATTTCTTACCAGTTATTGGAGTATTTAAACAAACTATAAAACAAGGAATAAGGACTTATAATTACTTAACGATTTATATTTAAAGTGCGTATACATTTTTGAGACACCCTGTATACAAAATACAATTAATAATAAATAACTTTGAATAATATTACTTATTAATAAATGTTGTTTTAATAAATAAATATATAAAAATTACAGAAAAATTTGAATTTAAACAAAGTTTCACTGATGAAGAAAATATTTCAGATATTTCAAAAGTATTTTTAATAATAAAAATGAAAAAATAAAAAAGTGAATTTAATTAAAATTTATAAAAATCAATAAATAGCGTAATAATGTTTTTTTTGCAACCTGAAGCCTGTCCTCGAACACATTTAAATTAAAACTAAATAAAAGTAATTAAATGATATCATTCTGTAAAAATAAATAATAGTATATGTAATTAAGGTTTTGTAATTTGTTTTAAACAAGCCAGTATTGTATATTATAATTATAAAACATAAATAAATAACATTATGAGGGTATTTTTGGAAATTTTATTTTTCGTAAAACAGTCTGGGATTTTTTAAAAGATTCTAATGAGAAAAAACCAAAGTTGGCAATTGAGTACAATCATCAGATATTTTACAGATATTCTGACTAAGGATTAATGGCTTATGAATATACATTTATTCTTCTACTTCCCAAGTGAAAAGGTAATGATAATAATAAGAGAAAAATTAAGGACTTTTATTCATTTATAAAAATGTATAGGTTTTTTCAATTAGTAAAACAATGTTAAAGAATCAGTGAAAAAGTCATAGTAGTGTAATGTGAATAATAGATTAAAAAAGAACAAATGATAAATACAAAGAATATGCATTTGAAATCTAACGAAAGTATGTTGAGAAAAAAGGAATTACAAAAGTTAATTCCTATGAAAAGAGGATCAAAAGAGATTATGACAGATTTTATTATTAATACTATAGTGATGATAATATAATAGTAATTACTCGACACTAAATACAAATATTATATTATTTGAATGAAATTATAAATTTGAGAATTATAATATTTGCAATATTAGAAAGTTAAGTTCGATGAACAGGAAACCCTCAAAGGACACATGATAATGAAGATCATAAATGTTTTAAAGTATAACTTAAATAATTACTTATTCAACAGTCTTTGTAAAATTAAAACCTCTTAATATTAGGTTCGAGAATAAAAAGAATCTCTTATTCGATCTTAATCAATCCCCCTCTGTTATTTACGAATAATATATAAAAATATAAAATTTGTAATGGAAAAAGAAAGCTATGAAAAACACCATCCACAGAAAGGGATTAACAAATTGAAAATTAAGATATAAATAAAAGAAATCGAGTAATATTTTCTGTGAAGAACAATGTAAAGCAGTTTAATAAAGAAATTAATCCATGGGATGTCATCGTTAATATCAGACTATAAGCAGATAGATGCTGAACTGGATATTATTAAAGGAAGTTCAATAGAAAGAATCCTTGTTCGAACAAAAGAAAATCGGTTGATTTATATTAAATTTATTAATTTAGAATTATTATTTTTATTTTTTAAATTCAAAAAAGTGATATTTTTGAGAAAACGTTTCATAAAATTTTTAAATTAGTATTTTGAAGAAACATATTTATAATAATTAATATAGTAAAATTAAAATAAAAATAAATAAATTAGATAAAATTAATCCATTAGTAAATTACTTGGTTAATTACTGAAAAAACAGAACTTAAAATAAGAAAATTTTTATTGTATCAAAATATTATTTTACTTTATATAAACTTAAAATTTATAAAATAGTATTATTTTTAATATTTTGTTTAAAATTACCTTTAAATATAAACTTTCTAAATTAAATATAATATTAAATATTAAATATAATATTAAAGATGAAAATTTTTATACAAAATTTCAATGTTACTCGTTAAAAAGAATTGATTTATTTAATTATTGATTACTTTTCTTTTTCACATTTGTTTTAATTATAACATAAACCTAAATATATTTCATACAATAAATAACGTTAGGTATATATTATATATAATAAATATTTAAAATAATTATTTTAAGAATATAATCAGAAAATAATATATAATTTTGGGGACCTAAATAATCTCAAAAAATATTTATTGAACGGGGTCTATATAAGTCTTAAGAGTGATTAAGTAATAGTAACAAATACTTGGTTTTTATCTATGTCAGTTGGCCATAAGGACGTTGGTCAAATACAATGGTCGACATCAAAGCTCAAATTACCAAAGACGTCTCTAGAAAGTGATGTCAATATAATTAGATTAATTAGTTGAACTGTACTGCAGTGTAAGTTTGTTAAAACATGATCCTGGACATAAAAATGAATCGGCAACTAGATCAAGTATTCTCCAGTGCCCTTTATTAATTTTTAAAAAATAAAAGTTACATTTTTTCGAGAATAGAGAATGTTACAATTATAAATATTATCAGATATTTTTATTATTATTATTTCTTTTTCTTAAAATTATTATATTATATTAATATTAAACAATAAAATATTATGCACAATTTAATTATTTTTAAAATACATTTATATTATTCACTTATATATTCTATTAGGTATCCAAAAGAGTAATTGCGGTATTTAACCATATATTTTATATAAATACTTGAAAACCTTTTAAAAAATCAGCTTTATTAAACAAAATAATCTCCATCTGAATCAACAATTTTTGCCATATATTTGGTGTCCCAAAAGTTCGTGGTCACTTTTTGAAATTGTAATATTTAAAGGTAGATAGTTAATATTGTCAAGTTTATCTATATCAGTACGATAAAAATCTAAATTCTTAGAATTAAAAATTTTACGATATCGCTCTTTAGGCAATCATCAAAATCAGAGGTTTTATTTCTTTGAAAATTAGATAAGCATAAAAACAAATAATAATCACAAGGGGACATGTCCGGGCTATACGGTGGGTGTGGAGGATTTTCAATTTTTAATTCTCTTAATGTTTCTTGAGAAAGTTTTGCAGTGTGTGATCTTGCGTTGTCCAGAAACAATAAGACATCTTTTCTGATGACTAACGAAGGTGGCATTTTTAACAATTTTGAATAATAATTAGTCAAAATAAAATTTCTGAAAAATTCGGATGGTTTGAAGGTCAGATATATAAAAAAATCTGATTTTCCACTTCAGTCATTTTTTTTTCCACCAGTCCTTCAGAAGCCAGGAAAATTTATGGGTAGTGTAAATTAACAAAATATAATTAAATATTCCACTATAAATAAATTATTTGCTATTTTCCAGAAATTATTACTCCATTCATAATCATCAATCATTATTACACGTTATTATTGGAAACATTAACATTTCACCAATATCAATTATATTTGTACTTTTTGTAATATTATTTACTTTATTATTATATCATTTCTTTTCCAAATCGGTTGAATTTGTGAAATATTTGTAGAAATGTTATATATTTAAAAATAAAGCCTAACCCTCAAAATCTTTTTTAATAATAAATTAAGAGTTTGTTAAAAAATTCAGAAATAACTTGGAAAATATAATGGAATAATTTTAGATTGCCATACATTTTCCATGATGACCATTCCGATTGTTTTTCCTAAAGAAATAATGTTTTCTAGCAGAAGAAAGAAAATAAAATACGTAAATAAAGTCCTCAAAAGTCTCTGTTATTATTTACATTCAGCATATTTCATGAAGGGTTTATCTAGAGTGTATGAAAGTCAATAACCTTAGTGATTACAACATTTTCAGACATAACAAAGAATTTTCAGTGAATTTATAACTTTTTAAATTAATTAAAATTTTAAATGTCTTTTAAATTAGTTTTTAAAATTCGCGAATTGATTTTCTGATATTTAAACAAACTTGGGTTTGACCGAAAAATATTAATGACTAAATTTTATAACTTTGTTAATTACTGCTTCCCTTAATTATTATCTTTAAAAACTATGCTTTAACTAGAGAGTTTAAAAAGTTCGTTTAATATACTCTAAGCTTTTACTTACCTTTTAAATTTTTACGTAAAGATTTATAAATTAATACATTAATTTAAAGTTATATTTAAACCTTAAAATTTATTTGAGTAACTTATATGGTAGAATCACAAGACTAAAATATGTTTAATTGTTCTTATGGGAAGGTATGGATCACCAAAGCAATTTATGAGAGATCTAAAAAAAGAAAAAAAAATATACTGACCAGATGAAGTAAAATATTTTTTATGGAACTATTTTATAGAATGATTAGGGTAACTGTAAATCCCAACCAGATTTTTTTACAATAAAAGACGAGATACTGGATGCCCTTACTAAGAAAGTAAACAATTGAATTATTAGATTATTTCTTACTCTACATTTTCTAATGAGACACTTACCTTCTCTCATAAAGTCTTGCTAAAACCTTTTAAAGTATTCTTAAAAATAAAGTATGAGATTTTATAAGGTGCACCTGTAAATGCTCACACATTGGTAAGTGTCCCGTATTATCTGATCAATTCCCGATCATTTCCAATGACATCGATTTTCAGAGCCTTTCACAACATTCTGTATTTTTCAATTTTTTTAAAATATATTTCTTTAATTAATATTTATGAAAAACTAAGGGAAAAATACTGAATTATAAGAAATATTTATCCAATAAAATACATTTGTATAATATAAAATAACAAAATACTTGTAAAATTGTCTCAAAAGACATCCATTGCAAAGGGTAAAGACGTTTAATAACAGTCATACACGAGCTGTTTTCATCATCATCATCATCTTCATTGTTGTAAATGTCCACTGTTGAACATTCAATATAATGTTCCTTGAACTTTTGAATGGAAACTGCTATATCAGTTATTTTGATCGTTAAATTTATGCCCACTAAGCAATTTCGAGCGGCTAAGTCTCTATGGACTATTTGTTGGCTTTCCAGGTAATTCATACCTCTCGCAATTTGAGATGTTATGAACAGAAGTGACGAAACGCTGAATAAAGCAGTCTGATTATAATAATATAATAATATAATAATATAATAATATAATAATATAATAATATAATAATATTATAATAGAATAATATAATAATATAATAATATA
>JBBMKC010194775.1:0-14896 GCA_037834085.1 Bipalium vagum | reverse complement strand
ATATTCATCTTGTACTTACAGTTGGCTTAGGGCATTGAAAACGAGTAAAGAAAGAGGCATAATAATAAGAATTACAATTGACAATATTGATATTGGAGAGCTAAAGAAGATAATTGAGGAATACTACTGGAATTTCATTGTCATCACAAGGCCTTTCCCAACGAATCTAAAATTCGTTAACAATTTGGTAAATCTTTTTGGGATTTGTTTAAGTTCCTTTTCTACGTCTAATAAATTGAATATCAATGATAACGTTTGCAAAAACATTACAGGAATGATAACCAAGGATTGTGTGGATCATTGAAATAATATTTTATAATAATATTTATTTAATATATACACTCGTTAGTTGCATGACATAATGATTTATTATTTATTCATTTTCTGTGTTTTATCATTATTATCGATAAAACTTTCGTATAAATGTGTTTTGATTGATTGTTTATTTGTTTTAATAATATATAATCTAATAGGTTTACCTAATATATTTTTTCTTATATTTTCTCAATATTTTATTATTATTATTATTATTATTATTATTATTATTATATTATTCAACAAATAAAAAATGTGATTCTACAACTTCAACAAATATAAATAAAAGTGGAAATTTAACTTTTACTTTATTACAAACATCAAATTCTCTAAATCTTTCAGAAGCATACACAATTTTTTTCCAATTGAAATTGGTATAGAAGCAGCTGAAGATATAACTTAAGAAAACAACTTCTTTCCTTATTTATTTGATAATGCAACTTTAAAATTAGGGTCGACAGAAACTGAAACAACTCAGTATTTAGGAATTTCTAGTTCTATAAGAAATTTTGTAATGATTGATAAAAATAATAATGGACAAATTTCGGATGGATTCCAGATTAAAAGAAAGCAGATGAATATATTACATGATATAAAAGTAGATAATAATTTTATGAAATAAAAAGTTTACAAACGTGTTTCCTTTAAATTTAACGTTTGGAATTTTACATTAACATAATAGAGTGATTTATAATATGCCAGGTGAGTTAAATTTTATGAGAAAATAAAATGTTTTATAGCTTTTTTATGCCTTAACTTCTAAAATTGGACCGACTTCTATTTTTGGACTACTTTTGAAATTGTGTGGTCCAAAATAGAAGTTGCACTGTATATCGTATCCACAGCTCCTTTGTTCAATCTCACGAAATATAAAATTTATAGCCAGATAGAAAAATATCATGGACAAATTATATCCTTGTTTGACGCTTCTAGTTATAGGAATTAGATCGGTGCAGATGTGCTTGCACACGTAAATTGTTTGGCTGCTGCTATAAAGATTTTTAATCAATCTTATTGTTCGGTATTGTAGGCTCATTTTTTCAAGGGTTAGCCATAATAGAAAGTTTGGCACTGACTCAAATGCATCAGCTAAGTAGAGGAAGCATAAGTGTAAATTGGAGAAAACTATCTTCCCGTAGTTTTGTAGATTCACCAGTTCAGTAGTACTGACGATGGCTGCATTATCTTCACTACATCCATCAGGTTGAATAATGCCTTTCTGGGTTGATTTAATCAAATTTCTAATTTTGATCCCGTCTACTAATCGTCGATTTAATATTCTTTCCAATTCTGGATATGAGGAATAATGGAATGGAGAATAATGGAACGGTTTCAGAAATGAATCTTTCTACTGTTTGTTTAAAAGAGAGAAGAGGGTTCTTACGGTCACTGAAAGCAAATGGTAATTAAAATTAGTTGAGGTAAAATTGAGGTAAATAGTTTTAGTAAAAATTAATCTACTTAAACCTATTTTGTTAAGACAAGAAAGGATTATATTTTGTCTGCAGATATAACATTTGTACCGAAGAAAAGGATTTTAGATGTATTTTATCATTAATTGATTTATATTTTTTTGCGTTTGTTTTTCATTTGAAAAATGAAAAAGAATTTTCAGTCACAAATACTTTCTAAAAATATTTGAAACTTATTAAAGATTACAATGGATGATAAATGTACAGAATTTTACATGAAGATATCTGAATGATGAGAATTTATTGAAGGATTTAATGATGAAATCTTTTCATATATAATGTTCAAAATATTAGAAGAACTCAAAAAACAATTCATTTATTGTCTCGATTAATTAAATGTTAATTAATAATTTGGGTGGTATTTCTTTTTTCAAAAGCAAGTAAAAGTCCTCAAAATTTGAAAAAATAAAGAGATGAAACTATTAATATTTTTAAACCTCAAGTTGAACTTCATAATAAATTTGAAACCGGCTATAAAGCAAAATGGACAGATGAAATATTTATTATCAATGAAATATATCTTTATATTTCCATTGCTTATGGAATTATTGATTGAAATATTAAGAATCAATTCAGAAAATCAATTCCCAAAATTGTTTGATTAGAAAACCTTTTTACACGAAACACTTTCAATATCCAATGATAATTTTTTTAAATAAATTAATCTATGAATATTTATCAGTAAAATATTATGAAAAATAAAATTATATTTCTGATTTAATTTTTAATAATTAAGCAACAAAGGGAAATGTGAATAAGAGTTAATTTAGACGTCACAAAGGTTGAGGTCTTCTAAGTGAAATTAAAAGCAATTAAGAATCGTTCCCATTCATTTTTGGAGCAATAGAATAATTAATTGTCGTAAACACCTGTGCTATTTAATTTATCTTACTCTTCAACCCTAACGAACAATATTTTTTCTAATCCAGAGTCCGGTTGGCTTAGTATTACTTTTCTTTAGATATTTTAATGGTGACATTTAATCAACATCACTGAAACGTGACAACGAAAATAATGAAAAACAGAAGAAAACCACATTGTTATTTATCATACAATGCAGCTCTATTCTTCTAAAATTAGATGTCTATCACGATATGGCTCTACCACCAAATATATTTTAAGTACCCTACATTTCCAATTTAGTCATGATTTCCTTGATGACATTCTAAGTGGACTTGATTTTGTTATAAAGATTAAGTTAACTTATAACTCAACTGCAGTTTCTGTGCTTCCATGCTTGTGTTTCCTTAGTTTTATGAGCAGGAAGGTGTTCAACTGATTTCATTTATGGTAGCTCGCATTGCTAAACTCAACACTCACTGTGCACGTTTAACGTAAGACTACTGTCTTCCACTTGACATGATTGACAATGTCACAAAATTATTACAGAGAACCAATCAGCGAATTGAACCAGTCAGAGATATATCGAAAAGGAAAGTTTTTAAATATTTTTAATGTCAATCGGTTTGTAATTAGAATTAGAAGTCGTTTTTTGAATAGATTTATTAATTTATTAAACAAATAATATTTAAACAAATTTTCTCAGACCTGGAATTCCTTTTTTATTAAATTCATACTTTTAAAATATTTAGAATAAATAATTGAAAAATCATAAGGTCTGATTAGCCTCCTCATAAATATATTTCGTAATATGAAGATATGATATCTTTTAATAATAAATCGGTCTTTCAATTCTTCAATTAAAGATTTTCCTAATGTTCTAATCAATCATTAAATACACCGTTTTCAGGTTTTTTTTTGACAATGTAAAGTTTAATTTGACAAAATTATCGACTGAACAGCAAAATGTTATTAAAGAATGGATTGATGAAGACTGTTCCATCTCTTTAACAAAAATTGCTGATAATAAATGTTTGGAAGAATTCAATGTAACGGTTTCAAAGACCACAATCAACAATGTTAAATCACATTTTAATTATACCTTGAAATGAGCACATAATATTCCAGCAAAAGGAAATGATGCATCCAATATACAATCAAGATTTTGAAATGCACAAGAATTTATTAAATTTCCTTCTCAAGTTTCAAGTAACGTTTTTTATTGACAAAGTTGGCTTTAATGTAAGCAAACTGAGCTTAAGAAAAAAAAGAAAAAAAAACATTCAGGTTGTCCAGTCTTTACAAGAAATATAAGATCAAAAACATATATGAGTGCTGTACAATGAATATGAAATCTTTATTTTGTATTTTGCTGCTCAAACTCGTTCTTTTTGAATACATAGAAAATCTAATAGCTTTGCTTTTAAAAATATTTATACGAAATTGGTTTTAATAATGAACAATGTTCCTTTCCATAAACCTACAAGAATAAGGAAATTCATAGAGGAAAACAGTTTCAGTTTATTATTTTGACCTCCATCTCACCTTTTTAAAACCCCATTGAGAATTTATTTTCAAAGCTGAAGTAATTTTTACGATGAGACCAGAAAATAAAGAATCTTTAATGGAACTTATAAATAATTGGTCAAGGCTTACTACAAGTGAAGATTGCTCCGGTTTTTATAGCAATATGGCTTCGTTCATTGCAAGATGTTTGAACAAGGAAATTATTAATGAATAAATGTATTTCTAATTGAATTTTTTAACGTTATGAACATATACCTCTTGTAATTAACATTTTGTCAAAATAGATCTTTACAGTGTCAAAAATAACATTAATGTTGTCAAAATAGAGGTGAAAACAGTATAATTCCTATAATAATATAATGCCATCCAATAATATGATGACGACTTCTAGTTCCAAAATTTACGATTCAACATATATTTCATATTCGTGTTTATTTGCTAATAATTGTCAAATGGTCTACAAAATAGATTTCAAGACAAGATAAACGAGTAATAATCAATTCAATCACGAATGCATATGTTTAATATTGGGATGCCCTTCAGAAATTAATGTACATTTTGGAGAAGGGTTTGATTTAAAGGCAACATAAATGTTCGAAGAAGGTATTAACGTAAAAGTGTATTTCTTCCGTCATTATTACTATCGCTAAGGGACTCGTAAAGTATTTTGTAAATACAACTTGAATCGCAGAGAAAGCTCAAAGAATTTCCACAAAAAACATCAAATGGTTTTATTAAGAAAGAAAATCTCTCCAAAAGTGACAGAAAAAATCTTTGAAAAGTTTGCATTGAAGAAGCTCACGAGCGGAGCCTCGAAGTCTTGGGTCTGGATGAAAACATCTTTCTAAAAGATATTTCAGATCTTCCGACATCGGTTTCAAAGGAATAAAGTCGATTTTCTTTTCATCGGCAATCTTGATGGTGGGATCCTGCTCTGAATAAAAAGGCGGTTTTCCTGAATTAAAAATAACTGTTTAAAGAAACACAACATTTTAAAACTGACCTGACAGCATTGCCACATTTGTGGCCCCAAACGACCAAATGTCCGAAGAATAGTAATAGACACCTTCAGTGATGACTTCAGGAGCCAGATACGCTTGTGTACCATCAGTTGATGTTTGATATGGATCCATAGTATTGGAACGCTCGTTCCGAGAGTCTCCACTAGGCATGTTGTCATCCTCGAAACTGAGTACAGGATTTCTCAAGTCTCTTCCAAGTCCAAAGTCACATAACTTTACTCCAAACCAATGATCGAGCAAAATATTCTCCGCTTTAATAATTCAAACAAATTATGTCTCATCAAAGAAACTAAAAACACTCGGTCAAATCATCGCCTTTGAACAGGAAAGATATTTTGTGGAGAAATTATTGTTTTGAAGGCATTCAGGAGACATTGAAAAAGAAAAAATAAATGAATGTCTTTTCTAAACGCTTTGAAAAGATATTGTTTAAAGTATTGAGAGACTAATTTGGAAAAGATCTGTTAAGTGTTGGGTTGAAGTTTCATTCCTAATTCTCAAAGCTACTCGACGGAAGTAATTATGGATAATGTCTTGAAGAAGAAAACAAGTCGATTCTTTCAAAGCTTTGCTATTTTCGAGATTTCTGTTTGATAGGGTCAGTCCAAAGTATTTTTATAAGATTCAAAAAATGATCTAAGCTCGCTCCATGATGGAAGATTGACAAAAAGAAGCTCTTGGTGATGGAGATATAGGGAGGACGAATAAAGGCACGAAGATGTAGAATGACTTAAAAGCATTGGATATAGGAAAATGGATGAATGACCTGATGATAAAAGAAGAGGTGCTTGATGTCCTGGTTTATAAAAAAAGATTACGTTTGATGTCTCGATGTATAATTCCATTGGAATGAAGGTGTTTCAAAGCTCGAAGAATTTGCTTGTTGTAGAGTAGAATCTCCCAATGATCCAGAGGTCCTTTTCGTATTCTTTGGTCCAGGGATCCCTAAGTTAATTGAAAGACAACTATAATTATCATCCGGAATTATATTACACTTCATTATAAAGGTTTTATTAAAATAATAATTAGTATTACATCAGAACTCGGTTCAATGCACAAAACGGTTACGTTTACATATTTTTAATGATTTTACGATAGATTTACATTCAATTTCGACCTGATAAGTGCTCATAATGGTAAAATGTAAATTAAAATAAAGTTAAAGTTAGTTTTAAATTTAATTACGTTTTGCACATTGTTTAAATAAAGGTGTTTACTCCCATTTTGAAAATTTGTACCTTCATTTTAAAATAGGAAAATCAATTTTGAAAAAAATGACAATACAAATTTTATTCATGGATAATGGCTTCCTTATTACTGCATCTTTGTATGAAACTTAGCATATCTGACAATACTATGATGCACAATCACTTTGCAATACCAATGTACCAACATTGTTTATAAGCTTAATTAAAATTTCTTCATCTGATGGACACGATTGTCTGATGCTTTTTTCCACTTTCAAACGTTTTAGCACGTTTTTCGTAGCCCACCTTTTAAGTTACTATTTACTCTACTTTCCTTTAAATATACTTTTATTTCGGCACAAACTATTGTTGATTTGATATTTAAAACATCAGCAACTTCTTTTTTGATATGGCCTCTAAGATATGAACCGATTATTCGTTTTCTATCTTCATTTGAGAGCATGCGAGAATGTTTACAATTATTCAAATAATTTACAAAACGTATTTAATTATGCATTTAAACAAATTTAGAATTGTTTTTCCTAATTTCAAAATGAAGGTACACATATTCAAAATGAGAGTAAAAACCCTGTAATACTAAATATTAGTTAGAATTCATTATCGATTTTTACAGGTACAAATAAATAAAAGAAAAACCTTTTAGAACCATTTTGTAATTATCGTTGATATTATACTTAATAGAAGCTTTTTCTTCCAGCAAATACCACCTCTATTATTCAATCACTAGATCATAGAGTGATTCGTGGTTTCAAAATTCACTATAGACAGAGATCTTGGGAATAGGGCATTCTTAGCATCAAAAAAAACATCTTTAATAAATCGAACACAGTGAAGTTATTGTTTAAAAGCATATCGAAAGGTAATCACAAAATCAATCACTTCTCCGCTTCAAGGATCAATCTTGGACTGCAGATTTTCACGAAGGGTAGACCATCAGCGTCAGATCTGACACCTAATTAAGGTAAAGGATTGTTTTTTCATCTGTCTTTTTGTTTCACAACTTTACTCGAATTCTTAACGGTTCATCATCGTAAAATATTGATAAACCCTCATTAACTTTAGATTTTTTGTCAGTTGATAAGATAGAGCTGAAATTGGTCGTACCAGCTAACCAATCCTATTGACATTTGAACCGTTGTTAAATTAGTGTTGACGACCGAATAATGTTACTGTGTTTGTTTTACGGGTTTATGGAAAGGCCAAATTGTGAAAAAATCCTACCTGGTCAACAAATGATAAAATATCTATCAAAGTATAGGGTTTTTTTTAAAAACAGCAGCTTTTCACAGAAGACATGTGCAGTAAGAGCCACGTGCATTGTCATACATGAAGTCTAAATATCCAAGTCAGATGATACCCATGACAATTTGGCGTAAATCCACCTAACGTTGAGTATTAATATATTGAATACACTCTAAAACTTGGAAAACATCATAAGAATTGCAGACATTTTTGCTGACCAGTCAGTCTCTGCTGCCAAATCGATTTTTTATCAACGACCATAATATGAATGTTCAGATTTCTAAGTGATTTCTGTGCTTATTTTACTTGTGATTCTCTGTTATTCGCAGAGGAATTCACGTTGCGTGGACGCACTTCAGATACTTTTTCAGACATGGTTTGACATACTGAACTAATGTCGAGATTAGTAATAGCAGAGATTCCTCAAATGAATAATGACCAGTTCTTTCTCAGCAGTTTCACTCCGGTCACATTTTCATCAGATGTTTGAGTCCGTATTCTTCCTGAGCCTTAAACTCTTAAAGCCCCTTTACGTTCATTACTTTGATCGAAATATCTGGACTGGTAGACTGGTGCTCACATCCAAAGAATTGAATCGAGTTGGAAGAAACTGAAGACTAAGATCTCTTGGAATCATATCTATATGGAAGGATGTGCAGAAAAAATATTCAATCCAGGAATTGCCAATCAATTTTGTTAATAAATTTATAAATCGAAAATTATTTTTGTTTGTTTTTCGAGAATCTTTTTTGACCGATCGATTACATCAAGTAAAAAATATGATAAAATGTTTCTATTTATGTAATTAAAATATTTTCATTTATTTTTTCTTCATAATTATTTCTGAGTGTAACATCTTGGAAAATTCCCCCGTGTTCAATAGTCGATAAGATGAGAAAATAATAGTAATCTTTGTGCAGATGCAATACTGTTCTTCGGAAGGTGCGATATTTTTAATTACCTATGTAATTTCACTCGACTTAAATAGTGTAAGAACCTGGTTACAGTAGATAACCAGGCAACGAACGGTCATATTCCTCTGTTGCCGCTTGTAACCAATACCCAAACTCTGTCATACTGATGAATACACAAGACGACGAAGGAGGAAGATTGTGCCGGTTGCAGATTTTCCTCGAAAGAGGCATTTTTTCATAAATAAATTTTTGTTATTGATAATAATATTTAATTTTCCCTTACTCCATCATTATATCTCATTAAGACATAAGACTTATCTTCGTCTGACCTCTCGCCAACATATTCCACTATATTTCTATGGCAGAGAAGCTTCCTAAGTTTCTTCAGATTTTGTTCAACACTCTTTCCACCATTGCCATCATTTTTATCATTTATTTTCTTTACCACGAAATTCGGACCAAAGTCATTACTCTTGTAAACCTTTCCATAACCTCCTTCTCCAATCTTCTCCTTTGTTTTAATATTCGTCTCGAACGTAGCTGAGAATTGAGAAAAGTAAAATAAACATCAAAATTCTCATAAGATAAACTCAAAATATAAATAAATAAAATAATCAGCTCCTCAGTCTCCTTTTAATAATTCATATACCAAAAGTATCAGTGAAATTTCAAAATTCACGGATAACATCCTTTAGTTTTTAAGGCAAGCTTTTTACATTACATTAAAACCAAATTGTTTTCATGTCGATACACAGAATGCATAAGGTATTTGAGGACATATTGAGGGAAAACATAAATATTATAACATGTAATGGCTATATTAATGAAAAATGGTACACGGAAAAAACAAATAATGAACTTTTATATAATTTTATTTAGAAAAAATCCACATTTAGTTTGAATAACTGCTTCCACACGAGACAGAAATCGGCTGCATGCCTTGAAGGTCTTTGCGTACTGCATGTACAAATGATCGTGTGATTTTTAAAAATACGACGATTTCTATAACGGAATGATTAGCTTTCAAAGTCACCAGAACAGTATGTCGCTTCATTTTTGGAGTGATTTGGTTTTCCGCCGTTATTATTTATTCTATTAACTCAGTAAAACAAATTTCAGCATGATATAATTAAGAAATCATTAAAAAATAACATTGAACTAATATCATCAAATACCTTACGCACTCTAGTTATTGTTGTGAAGATGTTCCTTGTCTGCATATCGTTAACGTATAGATAACGGAGGTCATAGTATAAAGGGTTGATTTGACTGACAATGTATTTTATTTCAAATTTAAATGAAACAAATTTTGGTCCCATATTTTAACCCTTTTTCAATTTGATGAAAAATTCTCTTAATACTGCTCAGCTAAATAATAAAAATTTCCGCTATCATCATTTGTTTTAATTATTTCGTTTTGCTTGGATAAGAACAAAGAAATTTAACACTGGTCCTTACAATTTAATTTGAACATAAAGTCCCGAAAGGAATCTTCGTCACAATTCATTAATTCTCTTCGATCATTCTGAAAATAAAAATGAACACAAATTATAAAAAATATATTCCTTTCATTTAAACGTAACGTTTAAGATGGATTTTGTTTTAATAAAGCTACTCTGCCTTATTTTTTTCATTTGTTTTGTTAAAGTGTCTAAATTAAACTTGAAAATTGGCTCCATTTTAAGATTAGTTTACGAAAATTTTTTATCAAATTGAAAATCACCCGTGCATTTGTTTAAATGTTTCCATTATACTGTTGAGGTTTTGTTTTTATTTTTCATTTAGATGTTTAAAATTTTGTAGTTTAAGAAAATTCACTCAGAAAGTCAACAAAATTTTCATGAAATTTGAGGAAACTGGAAGTCAATATACCTCATGGCGACGTTCTTTGGCGAGTAAACCTAAAGCTGCATAATAAGTTAACAGAAAGCACTAATTTTCACAAAATCCATAATCATTGATTGACACTGAAGAATTGTTTTATTGTATTGATTTAAATATAAAATTAGAAAACGAAATTACTTATTCCATCATAGGTTAATAATTATTTCCTCTTCCAGGACTTTATTAATTAAATTAATTTGAAGTTTTTGTTTTAATTCGATATTATTTTTGAATAAATATTAAAAAGGTTAATTTATTATATTAATTATTATTTATAATAATATTCTTGATTTTTGAAAGTTAAATATTTATGAAAAAAGAATTACTTCGTCAAAGTAAATACACTTGCAATCATGGATCAATAAAAATCTAACTACTTCAATTCTGTCATAGAGACAAGCGATATTGATGGCACTCCAATTACCCTAGTAACACACCATTGTATGGAATAACAAAATTTCCAAATTTACCTGAACCGAACAATGAATGTCACAATTTTTTTCAAAGAGAAACTGAACAATTTCAATGTTACCATTCTTGGCAGCCACGTGTATTGGTCGCCAATTATCCTGATTATTTAAATAATGAAATAATATATATAATAAACAAAGACTTTGTCACAAGCTTCAATATCACAGCCAGTCTCAACGAGAAACTTAACAATATCAATATTACCAGTTTTCACAGCCAAGTGAATAGGTTTCTTACTTAACTGAAATCATTTTAAAAAATTTATAAGATTAACTAAATTACCCCGTCACAAGCCTCAATATCACAACCATTCTCAACCAAAACCTTGACAACATTAATCTGACGACTTTCTACAGCCAAGTGAATAGGTTTGCTGTTTGACTAAATACATTTTTAAATATATACATTACGAAAAACACAATTACCGTGTTATAAGCTTCAATATCACAACCCTTTTCAATCAAAAGTTTCACAAGATCAATATGACTCTCTTTAACAGCAAAGTGAATTGGTCTCATATTTGACTGAGTTCATTTATAAAAAATATACATTAAAAATGATAAGTTACGCCTTCACAAGTCTCAATATCGCAACCCCCCTCAATGAGAAACTTGACAACATCTGTCTTACCATTTTGTGCAGCAACGTGAATGGGTTTCATGTTTGACTGATTTTATTTGTCAAAGTGTATTTTGAATAAAGAAAAAGTAAATTACTTCACCCATAAATTGGGTATCACAGTCCTTCTCCATCAAAACTTTTAAAACATCAATATTACCACTTTTGGCAGCCAAATGAATGGCTTTCCAATAAAACTAAATTTATTCGTCAAAATAGAGGAAATAAAAGGTAACTTAATTACATCGTTACAAACTTCAATATCACAACCATTCAAAATTAAGAGTTTGACAACATCAATGTGATTCCTCTCAACAGCCAAGTGAATGGGCTTCTTATTTAACTGAAATTATTTTTAAATTTTTTTTAATAAGATTAACAGAAATACTCCATACCAAATTGCAAGACTCAATGTCACAGCCATTTTCAACTAAATATTTTACAACATCAAGATGACCTCTTTCCACAGCTATATGAATGGGTCTCATATTTGACTGAATTTATTTGTAAAAAATACATTTCGAATAATTCAATTACTTCGTTACACGCTTCAATATCACAACCATTCTCAATCAACAGTTTAAGGATATCAAGATTATTAACTTTTGCAGCTAGGTGAATGGGCCTCATATTTGACTAAACTCATTTTCAAAAATATATACACCATGAACAACTTAATTACTTTGCAACAAGCTTCAATGTCACAATCATTCTCAATCAAAAGCCGGATTACATCTATATTTCCCCCTTTTACAGCTGAGTGAATGGGATGATTATTTGACTGAATTCTTTTATTCAAAAGATATATATCAAGGAAAACTCAATTACTTTGTCACAAGCTTCAATGTCACAACCCTTCTCAATCAAAAGTCTGGCAATATCAATACTTCCTATTTTGGCTGCCACGTGAATGGGTTTTCTACCCATCTGAATTCATTTGTAAAAAGAATAAATTAAGAAATACTAAAATACATAGTCCCCAGCTTCAATATCACAACCTCTCTCAATCAAATATTTCACAACATCAATATAATCACTTTCTACTGCCAAGTGAATGGGATGCTTATTTAACTGAATTCATCTATCAAAAATTATATATTAATAAAAACTCAATCACTTTGTCACAAGCTTCAATGTCGCAACCCTTCTCAATCAAAACTTTCACAATATCAATAAAACCAAATTCTACTGCCATGTGAATTGGTCTGCTGTTAATCTTAATTCACTTATATAAAATATTCGTTAATAATAACTAAATTACAATGTAACAAGCTTCAATGTTACAACCATGTTCAATCAAAAATTTCGCAATATCCATATGATTCCCATCTACAGCCAAATGAATGGGCCTCCTATAAACCTTTATGCGAATGTAAAAAATATATATCAAGAAAAAATTGAATACATAGTCACAAACTTCAATGTCACAACCCCTCTCAACTAAATATTGCACAACATCGAAATGGCCACTTTCTACTGCCAAGTGAATGGGTCTCGTATTTGACTAAATTCATTGTTTCTTTTACAGTTTAAGAAGAACTCACCTACCTTGTCATAAGCTTCAATATCACAACCCTTTTCAATCAAAAGCTTCGCAACATCAATATGACCTCCTTCAACAGCCAAGTGAATTGGTCTCGTGTTTGACTGAATTCATTTTTTTGTAAGATATAGAGATGAAGAATGACTCAGTTACTTCGTCACAGGCATCAATGTCACAACCCTTATCAATGAGAATCTTGACTACATCAATATGGTTCTTTTCTGCAGCAAAGTGAATAGGTTTTCTGCAATTCTATGAAAATCATTTTTCACAGTTAATCATGAACTTAAATAAATCACCTTTCCATATACTTCCATATTAAATGGATTTTCTGCCAGAGCTCTCACAGCCTCCAGTTGAGCATTCTGACAAGCAACAAGCATTGGATGGTCACTGTCCTATGTGATGGATCAAATTATTCATGGAAATTTACTATGTATGGTAAAACTATTAATTAAGTACACTCCTCATCAATGCGCATGAAAGAGAAATTGATAATTTTTTGACAAATAAAAGACAGAGGTTCATTCAAATTGTCGACAGAACGTTATCTTTTAAAATAGAACCTGTATAGCAATAGGAATTAAGATTTCATTGATAAAGTGATTTGATTTATTTTGTGTAAACACGAACTTTCTCCTCTAAAATATACTACCATTCCTATAGTTAACAATTTTGACAATTGTCGTGATCTGTTCTACGAGAACTTCCGATCAAAGGACCGCAGAAATAAAATATATGTAATTCCAAATAGTGTACTGGTTCCCACCACAAATGAAAAATTAATCCACTTACCTCTGGATTAATGTCCTTCGACATTACTGGTTTCATATATTGAGGAAATATTTAAACATTATGCGTAAAACTTAACAAATTCAAACAAATCAGTAAAACAAACTTTTATCCGCTTTCAAAGAAATTTTGTTTTATATATTGAAAAAGTTTTTAAAAAGATTAATTCAACAAAAAATTCTTTTCTTTTATAAATAAAAGATTTTCAATTTTTATTCTTTTTCTTAGACTCAAATTTGAAAATTTTGTTACCATTGAAATTTCGGTTTTTATAAATTAAATTATATTCTATTAAATATATTATATTAAATTCATTAATAATAATATTAATTTTGCAGATTTATTAAATAATATATTATTAAACCTAAAATATTATATTTTAATATTTATTAAATTATACGAATTTTAACAATTCAGCAAAAATATTTATACATTTACCTTTTGTTACGATATTATTTCACTATGAACCCTGTCGTAACCTTAGCTCGAAACGTTACTGACCCCTTCACTTGTTCCTATACGTGTACACAATTGAATGAATCAAATCAAAATTGAATGAATAACACTTTATTGTTAAAATAACAATAAAGCAAAATATTTCAAATAATCAGTAAAATGTCTGCTATCAAATGTCTTCAAAGAAAAATCAAATGTAGCACACTGAAAATCAAACAGTAATAATCAATAATTAAATAATTAAGTGTTAAGATCAAATATGTAAAGGTTAATTAAAAAGAACACAAAAATTCAGATACGCTCACCACTTGTGACGACAGGTCCAAAGAGTGATTAGCTGAGCCCAATCCAGTCCGCTCAGAAACCTCCTAACCGCACAGGACCCGTTGTGTGCTCCTGTCGCATAAAGGGCATCAATAAGAATTACTGCAATCTTCAGATAATGACAACGGTTCTTCTTCTACTGGCAATAGTCTTCCGACGATCAAAAATAAACAATAGTCTCGATCTCAATTCTGTGGCAATCCACTGAGGATTCCAACTCCTTATATACTATTCTGATCAGACGATCAATCAATCGTAGACCAGCTTT
>JBBMKC010194764.1:0-14896 GCA_037834085.1 Bipalium vagum | reverse complement strand
TTAGGATTTGGAATTTGACTCTGTCGCAGGGTTCGGTTGAGTTGATCCACTTGGTTTTGGTTGTTTTGATTGAGCTGCAGGGTTTGTTGAACGTAGTCTCCACAACTATATAAAAAGCTGAGAATGCGCTTTGCATAAAAATAATACCATGACATTATATCCAAATTGGAGAACCTTCCTGAGAATACATCCCATCAATTTTTGCCCAACATATTGATCGACATTCTGAGATGTTCCTAACAATTCTTTCCGAAGTTGCTGAATTGTTTCGACAGTTTTATTAGAAGTCTTTAAAAAACGCTTCACAATCGACCAATATTCTTCAAGAGGACGAAATTCTGAAGGAATGAGAATTTTTTAATTATCGAGCCATAGATACAGTTAACATTTTCTCATTTTTTGCGAAATATGGAACGACTTGTTGAACCTTATTTTTATTTTCTTGGCCATCATTATCAGAACTGCCACTCTTCCGGTTCACAGTTAATATCTCATTGAACCTCTTGATGACATAGCTGACAGTTGATTTAGGTTATTTCAGGGCTTTTGAAATTTCTCGGATTCTGAGATTTGTATTTTACATATATATTCGAGCAAGATTATATTTCTGTTTTCTAATTCAATTGATTGAATATTAATGAGTATTGCTTTTTTTAAATAAATATGAATCGATTTACAAAGAAGACAAGCTTAGCTTCTATGTGGATGAATATTAATTTTCTGGCTAATTTAATTTAACTGATATAGACAGACAAGTGTCCGATTTTTGGTTGATTCACCATTTAATAGCAAAAACTAACAAAATGAAGCATACAATAAAAACACTAATTGGTCGAATTAAAATTGTTCATGTCAACGTTATTGTTGCATAAATGTCATCATGGTCCCCCATGTTGTCATCTTCTTCAATCTCCATACTGTAATAATGACTTCACCGGCCACTTAACCAGCTCAAATCTCAAGACAGATAACACAAAGCTTGCGGATGATCCAACAGAACAATCACAGGATCCCAGGACTCAATGAGACCGAAAAAGACTCTTCATAATTAACAATTGATTGGGCAGAGGTCACTGTAACTAAAAACATTTGACATTTTAACAAGTTCACATTTGCTGTGTACATGAAAAGATATCTTTAAGTCTACTTTCTTATATTCATATTTCCAACATTTTATTATTAAAAAGGATATATATTTTCTGTGAAAATAATATTAAAAGCGAATTTATTAATAATATTATAATTAAAGTAGATTTTAATAATTTAAAAATAATTATATAATTACAAATAACATTGGTCTACAAAATTTTTTATTTTTATATGGATATACTACATGTTTGGTCGCTGATCATGAATCTGCAAACCGTTCTTCCGTAGTAGATCAGATCTAACCAAAAACTAATTTAAAGAAAAACAAGCAAACCACTTCATTAAAACAAAAATTAATTTTATTTACAAATCAATTTTTTCCTCAGAGACTTCCTACAATGATGATGCGTTGCAGTGTTACGACATAAACCAGCAATAATCTGCTATCATGCTGACATTCTAGTTGTCCTGATATGTGTTCTCCACATTGACAATATCCTAATGGAATATTTCTAACTGTTCCTCACTATAGTCTCCAAGATTTGCAAGAAAATAATCCAGATGAGTTTAGAAAATGAAGTTTTATATTCACTCGGAAACCTAGGGCTTGAAAGTTTATGATCATCTTGTTTATTAGCTTTTCAAAATCATGTGATTTGTAATTTCCATGGAAACTATACATAACTTCAACGAATTAATTCCAAGCATTAAATTCCGCTGGTGTCATTTTTGAAGGGAACTCTTTGTCTTTAATCAATTTTCGAATTTAAGCACCTATAAATATGTCATCATTCACTAATTTCTGGACATTTACTGGTAGGGTATTGAAGTGCAGCATCAGTTTTATTTAAATTCTTTACAAATGTCTTCATTAAGCCTAACTTGATATGTAGTGGAGGTAGTAAAACGTTTTTGGAATCTACTAAAGGCATTGCATTAACACTGTGTTTTCCAGATATAAATTGGTCTCAGATTTCCCAACCTTTTCTAATGTTCAGAGTCTGCTTAACTGTCCCACAAACAAAAGAAACAAGAGAACTTTGAATAACCGCTTAAGACCAAGCATAATATCAATGACTTTCAAATCCCCACAGATTAGCCATTTATATTGGCTGTATTTAAGATATGATAGCGTCTTTGTAAATTTTCATAATTAATTATAATCAACCATATTCTATAAATAGTCAAGTTTAAAATTAAACTTACTAAAAATAAACGAGTAAATGAAAATATAATAAATGTTACTGGAATAAGTAATTTTAGTAACTTCAAATAAAACTTGTTACTAAATTTAGAGATCTTAAACAACGATTATCGATTGTTACTAAATTTAGTAGGTTCTAGTTATCATTAAAAAGATTTGGTTAAAAATATTGAGAAACTATTTAAACCAATCAAATCCTTTTTTAAATACCCATTGTTTGAACCGTAACAATAATATTTTATTTGACAATAGTATGATAAGTGAATTCCGATTCTTTGCCTCACTCAGTGATAAATCAATCCTTAACCTTAAACAAAATATTTCACAAAAAAAATTTTTAAAATCAATAGTTTTTTTCCTCAATTCTTTGTTTTGTCCACATTCCGTATATATATTTTAAATTCGGTTTTCCATTCAGGAGGTATTTCGTCTAAAATTTGTTCATTTAATCTAGATGAAATGTCTTTGAGAAAATATTTCTGTGCAGTGTGCTCAGAACGAGTCTATATCAATCATTTTACCACCTTTCAAGATTGTGGTCATCATTTCTGTTACAAATGCATCAATATTTGGTTATCTTTGAGACCATTTAACACAATTGACAGTCAAGGAGAAATACGGAAGAAACGACTGTCAAAAAATAGCGAGTCGTCTCTTTCCAACAATGTTACACAACAGACAACCGATGATAAGTTCGCGGACCATCTTTCAAAAGAAATAGAAGCACTATCGAATATGATCTCTATTCACAATCAATACACGAAAAAAATCAGACCGATTTTAGATAGATTTAGCAAAGGGACTTTTGAAATGTCGGAGGACAACAGAAAAATTTGGATGGAAGAGTATTTCAATTATCAAAACATGAGCTTCTTAGTGGTTGAGATGGAGAGTGAAAGGGAGGTGCATTTTCTATTGGAGAACCTACATCAGAGAGATGAGAACTTAGGTATGGACGGATGTGATAGAATAGTGAAAGAAGCTCTCAATAAAGCAATCATTCTTAAATTTATCGACAACTTCAAAAGCCATTTGAAAAATGTTCTCTGTGAAATGAACTTTATTATTATAAAAGTGAACGAAAACTTTCGAAACCATTTCTCGTTTCAGACAAGTTTGTTTGCAGAACATGTTCAAAAGATCAGGGAAAATCTGGACGTGTACACTGACCTGTTTCTCCACACGGTGAACTTGACGAGAACTATTTTGATGGGACGGTTTGATCTGGGTCAGACTGTGTGGACGGATATTTTTGAACCCCATCGTTGTTACATTTGCCGGGCTGATCTCAAGGCGGTGAACAGGATCCAATGTCTAAAGTGTTTCCAAGGAATATGTGCCTGTTGTACTAATGCCTATTTTGTCAAGACCGGGGAATGTTTCTTTAACTGTGTCGAAACATCCGCTTTGACGATAATCAATACAAACGCTTTCCGGGAATTTGTCCGATCTCCAGATTACTATGCGGAGACTTGTGACAGGATGGTGGAAGAATTCATCATAAATCAAGTGGAACAAGAGCTTCTAACAATCCAGTACCTACTGGAAGTGAGGAAATCAATGAAAGTGGAGGCAAATGAGAATATCATTCGCAGAATAACGATGAACCGGTTAATTCAGCAGAATTACAGAATCTTGTACAAATTTAAATTCCAATGTCTCGGGAAACTCAATGAACTTACCACCAATCTTCCTCCTAAGCTGGGCGATCTACTAAAGCTATCTCAACGGTTGAATGTTAACGCTGCGTCGTTATCAAGCTATCAGGTCGGGTTTTTACAAGAAGAATCGGTTTCGGAACCGACCTATGGGTCAAGATTCTATAAGATAAAAAATATTATTCAAAGAATCTCAAAAGACTGTGATTATTTAACAGATACACCACTTCGAAGTCTAGTTCAGGATGTTAAAATGAAATGTGAAACCCTCATCACCCAAATGGACAACTGATGTATGGTCTAGAAGTTATTTAAATTTTCCCCAATTCAAAGTTTAATGTTTCAAAGTGAAACAATTCTTTTTTCACAAAGCAACAAAAACTGCACCAATTCTTTGCACGCTGCTCTTTCGGATTTTAATAGCATTTGAAATATGGGAGATGCCACTGGATCAGACCTACGAACGGATTTTGACGCTCGTTTGTCGCATCAAACCACAGTGCGTATCATTATTGAGATATATATTGACATACAAACCTGTTTTTCTCTTAGTAACTTTACTTAGTACCTTAGAGCGAAAAAGAATGATTTTGAACAGACTTATATAGTTATTTTCAATATTATTTAATGTCTGTGATTGGACACTTAAGCTGTCAATCATGGCTTTTTAAATTTTAAGTAAATATTACTGAAAATAAATTTATTTCTAAAATTTTCTGGAAAATAAACATATTGTAAGAAATATGCTACTGATTGAAAAGTTGAAACTATATTTTTCATTTTATTTTTAAAAATTATTTAATTTTAATTATAATAAATAATATTAAAATAACCATCTCATTATTTTTCTTTACTTGAAGTTCTAAGTGATATTTACACAGAAACGAAAAGAAGAAATCGAAACTCAACAAATCTAACAAAGTTTTGTCATGCAAATATAAAATTATATTAAATCAATTAAATGTTTCAGTCTTCGGTGACTGTTGACCAGTCAATTTTTAATTTGAGAGTCTTCCATCGGTTTCTGGGGCTCTATCGCGATACCTGTTGTATTGACTGTAGACTTTGCTTCGACTCCTCTGTGTTCATCGGTAAAAATTTGGTTGTTTATCTTGTGGGTTTGAATAGGTTCAGTGAAGGTTCTCACAGAATTTTCTCCCCTCCCGGGGAAATAGATGTTATAAAATAAATAATAATTAAATAATAAAAAATAATAAGATTTGGAAATGGAAAAATGATTGATGCTTTAGTTGATATCATAAAAGTAAAGATATGGTAGAAAAAATTTAAGAATTTATGAAAGTCGAAAATATAAAAAGCAAAATAATGAAGTAATATGATGAAATTATTAAGAAATAATTTATACGGAGGAATAACGCACACAAATAATGTGATAATGCACTTACTGTAGTTATATGTTGTTTTTAAGTTATAAACTCTGGCTTTTTAATAAGTTTTGATAAAATTTCAAACCCTTTACTTAGTTGTGATTTTTAGGGTAATATGTAGAACTTTAACACAGGTATTTATACCGTTTATCTTTTATTTTGACGTCATTCATCAAGTTTTATATTTTCTTTTATAATATTATTGTAATATTTATTTGGTCATTATTATATTGTCATTATTTTTAAAGGTTATCAAATTTTTTTTTCATAATAAGTATTTATTTATGAAAATTATATTAAATTTTATTATTCAGATTGAGTCTTATGAAGGGTTACACGACCGTATGTATTTGTTAATTTAAAATTATATCAAAACACCTACTATCAGGTTATTCAGTCATTGTCTTTACGCCATTGAGTTTACGCCAAATAATTTTTTTCCTTTTTTTTCTTTTTAATAAGATTGGTCATTCAAAATCTAAATTTTAATAATCATTGCTGATCAAAATAACTCCCAACACTCAAACTCAAATTAGTTAATGTTAATGTCAGTAAAACAAATTTGAATTTCCTATTACTTTATTCAACTGATTTCCGTTCAACTCGAGTCATTATTGTTTTTCCTCCGACTCCCACAATTTGAACGATTAAATTAAACTAAGACTTTCTTTTAAGCAAAGAAAGAACGACTCATTTGGGTTCTCAAGATGGTCATTTTGAAAATATTGTTCAACCAGAAGTGCAACGGGGAAAATAAATACTGTAATTATTGTCAGTTTAAAAGAATAATTTAACGAATACTTTAATTTAGGAATGAAATTTTGAAATATCGAAATTATTGATCGACAAAAATACAACATTAACAGCGTCGATGAATTCGTTATCAAGGATTGAGAATAAGGGAAAATATTTTATTTTAGGAATTGAGATTGATTCGTTTAACAAAATTTAAAACAGAGCTCGATATGGAAAATATTTTTCTGTTCTCATTATCCTTTTCGTACTTTTTATCTTTTACAGGGAGTCTCTTTTAATTTGTTTGTTTTCATTTTGACATTTATCTATATTTTTAACAAAAGGAACAAACCCCTTTGGACAAGAAGTCACACTAAAATGTGAAATTAATCCAAGTTGTCATCGATGAAATTGTATTTTTTTATTTGTCTTTAGACTCCAAAATATACAATGTCGACAACTATTTTGCTTAGCTCTATGAAAGCGAACAGGACAAATTTATTTCAAATAACCCAATCAATGAAGCACTTATTCCCTTAGCATATTTTATCCTAATTCCGGATTTTAATTTTCACGGAAATTTTTACCTTAAACAGGTGAAGGAAAATGTAAAAGAAATAAAAAATAAGATAAAAATGTCCAATTGTGGCAAGAAGTATTCGATTTTCTCAATGATCATTAATGAGATCTTTTTGGTTCTGCTCCAGAAATCCAAGAGACCATCACCGAGAGGCATTATAAGTATCATGTCGGACCGATATCATCAATGGTAAAGATCAAATTATAAAAATTCCCGAAAACATTTGTGTTAATTTTGGAAACTGACTTCAGAACACAGTAGTTTTGTTTTCATTGATGAAAAGAAAGAGCATCATTGACGAGATTATTTTATTTCAGACGTGGGTGAGACCCAAGGAAATTGTCAAAAAGAGGTTGCACAATCAAATATTTGAATCGATATCGAAGATTGATTCTCTGTTGTGTTCTAGACAAAGTATTTTTGATATTTTTTAATATCGATCAACACGTCGTTTGAAGATATATTTATCAATCTTTCACCCTGTCATTGTAAAAGATCCTAACAATATTTATTTTGAGTAAAGGTCTCATTGTCCCAGAGTAACAAATATTTACAGCTCCGTTCATTTCTATCGATTATTTATCGTTTCCAGAATTTTGGAACTGCTTTTGCACTGGCCATTGAGTTGTGTAATAAGATATGTATAAGAGATTTTGAGAAGTTTCCCTTTGATTGTAACACTCGAAACAAAATTTGTTGCTTAAACATTTTGATTTGATATTTTTATGTCCTGCGTAGTACTTTCAAAGTTCTTTGAACGAAGCTATTTTAAATGGAATGATTAATCATTGTTGATTTTTGATTCACCGTATAGAAAAAAATGATGAAACAAAATATGTGTATTTATTCAAAGAACTTAATGTGATGAATTTTTCTTTAAAAATCAGTCAGATTGCTCTGCATTGCGCTGTGATAATAGGACACGAAGAGCTTTGTGATAAGTTGATCAAAAGAGGAGCAGATTGCAGTCGATACTTAGAGGTCAGACAGGAAATATATTCAATATTATTATTATTATTAATTATTATTGTGTTTTAAAGAAAATCTATTTCATTTCCAAATCGAAAAATTGTCAATTTTATATTTGATTTCAATATTATTATTGAGAATTTTGTATTGAACATTAAAATATTTTTCAGATTATTAATTGCTTTTCTATCAGCTAAAGGATACCGATCATTGAAGAATGACGAAAATCTTTTGAAATTTGATTTTTTTGTCCTACATGTTTTATTAGGTTGTTCGGAAGGTACACATTTTCTTCATATTTTAAGGCAATAAAAATAATTTTTAATTATTATCGCATTATAAATTTTAATATATTTGATGTTTTTAATTTTGTATAAAGAAGTAATATTTTTAGAGTTATAGACATTTATTATTATGTCCGAAAAGATAAAAATGCGAATGAAGAAAGGAAAAAAATGATAGACGTTTATGGAGATGATGTTCTGTCTATTCGCCAATGCGAAATATTGGTTTCAAAATTTTCGTTCCGGTAATCTCGATCTTGAAAACTCACCACTCAAGGCTGACGAAGGTAAAATAATGACATTAGTAGAAAACAGAGAAAATTACGACACGAGGGATTGTTACGACATTAAATTTATCAAATTCAAAATCATTTGAAAAGGATGGGTCTTGTTTCAAAACTGGATATAAGAGAACATCAATTTTTTAAAGAGATTGGTCGTGTCACATTGATATTTGTGATTTGCTTCTGCAACGCCAAAAAAAAATATCCATATGTAATCCAAAACGGTCAATGGATTTACCACAAAATAAATTGACTTTGGTTTTTATAAAAAAACGCAATTACTTTCCGAACAACCCAGTAGATGTGACTTTTGAAAATCCGTTGAATATTATAGATTTTATTGAATTCGCTAATTGAAAAAGCTTTACGGAATCAATAAAATCTTTTATAATGAATGTCAAGCCCTACGTTCAACAAATAGTGTTTACCAATGTTGAATGGCCAGAAATCATTTGAAGGTTTACTCAGTATTGAAGTAAACTCCTCCATCTAAGTTTTCTAAATGCAGAAACGCATTTGATGAGATAGATGAAAAATAAGAATAAATATGTTAATATGAAAAACGAGATACATCGGACGCTTTTATAAGTCACATTTGAGTTCGAATTGAATTTTTATTCAACACAGATCATATTGATAATGAGGGAAATGAAGGTTGTGCTGGCTTAATTCAATAGTTTGCGAAAATATCGCACAATGATGATTTAATTATTTTGGTGAAATGAATTTACTTTCTTGATTTTAGTTTAGAGAGCGATATTTTGGATATCCGAGTGCAATTAAACCATTAAATTAGGGAAGCGGAAATTTTTATTATAAAACATCGTAAAGTAGAAATCCATTGAATTTCGTAGTTTACCAAGAAATAAGTAAAATGGAAAAATTTCCCAAGACTTCTAAAGAGAATAAATACCTCTTTTGTATTGAAATGTGATCATATGGTGTCCGTACTGCAATCGAAAACCATCAATCTCAACTGTCAACAAAACTTTTAGAAAAAAAATATTTTCCTGTCTTATATTTTTAAACTGTTTATTATTATTATTATTATTCTGATTATTGTAATTATTAATTTAATATTTTACAGGAATTGATTTTTATTAATTTTTCAAATTATTGATTTTTAAGGTTTTTCCAGCAAGTTTATATAAAACGATTTCTCTTCTTTTGAGGATTTGAAAAAATATTTATTTCTTTTACTAAACAATTTATTTCATTAATTATAACCATTTCTTTTATCATTATTAAATATCTATTATATTATTAATATATTCATTGATTTTTTTAATGATTGATTTTTTTTAATTTAATATTAAGTAACCTATTTTAGTAAAATTTTAAAATTTGTAACGAGTAAATATTATTGATTCTTTATCAGTTTTTTAAATCATGGAATTAAGACAATTTTCTCATTAATAACGGTTTTCATTCAATTGAATATTTATGCAAACACTTTGAAGAGCACAGAAAAGGACATTATTTATCATTTACATGGCGCGTATTCAACGTGAAGTTACTATTTATGGTATAGGTTACTGGGTTTCAAAATCAAAAATCGGCAGATACTATACCATTGCCCTATTTATAATTGGATAAGAGTATTCTTCTGGCAGAAACAATTTGTTTGATGAAGAAAGAAGTTGACGGCCATGCAAAAGTCGAGTTGTCAAAATAAATAAAAGAAAATCACAAAATGCATATTCTCGACTTTGTAATCGGTGCACCAATTAATAATACTTGAATCGTCAGAATAAATTCAAAAAAATCCAGAAAGTCAGAGAAATTTAATTCCAAGTAAATTTATAAGAATGGTCATTTTAATCAAATTGTCAAATTAGCACAAAATCAAATCGAGAACAGAAATTGAAATCGGATAAATAATCATGATTAAGAGCAATTAATTTAAAACCAAAAAGAAATTCAATTTAAAGTGAAAAACGACTCACCAAACCCTGTCGATAGATCCCTGGACGATTTGATAATCCCGAACCGGTAGGACTATAGACGACCGAACAGAACAGGGCCCGTCGTTTAATCCTGTTGCAAAGCAACCATTCATCCAGAAAAATTTGAAGTCTTCAAACAGTAAGAAATTCTTCAAAATTCTGCAATTATGTTTTGATAACAACTCTAAATTTGATTCGAACTAACTTTCGATTGTTTTCTCTCTTCTTAGCCAATTTCCCAATACGGTTGCCTTTTTATATTGGTCAGTCGACAGCTCAGTCTTTGTCCTAGTTCAAATGGTTGTGAATCAATTCTCCTTGAACCTTAAAAAAAAATTTTTCATCATTCTTTCTCCATTAGCATAATCTTTTATAATTTCAAAAAGAATAAAAATATAAAATTTGTTTTAATTACAATTGGAATTATTTTGGTGTAGAATTTTATTAATATTTTATTCAGACCGGCCCCACTGCAGCGCAGTCTCACCCAGCGACCAAAATTTGTTGTCTAAATATTTGTGAAACTGTTACTCAAGTACATAAAGGACATCCAAAAAAAAATAAAACTTGACTAAAAATTAGATTTAAACAGTGGTAGTTTGGTGCAGACCATTTTGCATGTCGGCCACCAATCTCAACTTATTCGCGCAACTTTTAACAGGCAATCACGGCATTATATGATATTTAGAATTGACATTTTACATAAAATTGAAGATTTCATTTTATAAATAAACATTTCCAAATTAGGAAATATTTAAAAGAAATTCAAAAACGTTACCTTTCTAATTTTTGGTCAGTTTTGGTTTCCTTTAGTATTATTCTTTGTTACATAAATTATTAGGTTTGTTTTTGAAATTATTTTAAATCGACGCATTTTTAAACTTAAAGTGATACATTAAAACAAACAGACCAACGGTCATTTCTTTCGGGTTATTAATACTAAAGCCTTTTCCATAAATAACCTGTTATGTATTTACCTTTTTTATAATAGAAAATTTTGAATATTCCATCGCTCTTCCAGTAAGTGATTGCTGCCGGAATCCAATACCATATCTTCTTTTCATTTATTACAAGTTGGAATAGAATTATGATCGTCAATAAGTTAAATCGTGTCTAGGGACCATAAGCCAGATAGCTCCTGCTTCAACAAGCAGTGTATTTTTTTAGAATAATTTCCTTCACATTGCATCAGATAACACCTTTAACCTAATACACAACAAACTTTCAAGTCTAAGTCTAACTCCTCTGCTAAATCACAGCAGGGAAAGATAATGTCAGAAATAGAAATAATAGCTTAGCGAAGTCTAACATTTAACTAAGCTCAAAAGTTTAATAACCTCACTTCCCGAGACGCGTACTAAAAACAATAGTTAAAAACATTCGAAACTTCTAAATATCATACTTGAAAAAATTTGGTTCATCTCTGTTAAAGATGCATATTCAATCATATTTGCTAAATATGGATTAAACAATAATCATATTTTCAATAATGCCATTTAAATCACGATATAAATAGAACTAAAGCGATTGGTTAAAAAACAATCAATATTGATTTTCTATCACCATTACTTGTATGCCCTTAAATACTGTATTGTATTACATAAGAACTAACAAGTTCTACGACGTTTAAATGTCATACTGGTTCTTTATACATCACAAAATGTTACATAACAGATAAAAACAGTTAATTATACAAAATTCATACCAATCAATAATTGTGGCCCTAAAGAGGGCCGTTGAGACATTCACACAAAAATAACAATTTAACTTGATTCCTTGGGAGTCTTCTTCGGCAACAATATTGCTTGAATGTTAGGCAATACACCACCCTGTGCAATGGTGACTCCTCCCAACAATTTATTCAATTCCTCGTCATTACGAATTGCCAGTTGCAAGTGACGAGGGATGATTCTTGTCTTCTTATTATCTCTGGCAGCATTTCCAGCTAATTCCAATACTTCAGCTGCCAAGTATTCCAGAACTGCAGCCAAATAAACTGGAGCTCCAGACCCAACTCTTTCGGCATAGTTACCCTTACGCAGTTTCCTGTGAATTCGACCAACTGGGAATTGTAATCCAGCTCGAGAACTCCTTGTCTTCGATTTCGTTCGGCTTTTTCCTCCGCTTTTACCTCGACCGCTCATTTTTAATATTTAGTTTTTTATTTCGTGAAAATTTAATGATGTTGTCTGGTTTTATACTCGTTCTTTCAAACAATGACTGACTTTCAATTGCTGCGTTGTGGTCTTTTAAAATATGATTACGTTGTGGTATTATAGTTTAATAATAATTTTTATTAATTTACTCTATGTTTATCGGAATTTTCCAAGATTTATTTGATCATTTTTATTTAATTTTACGACAAAGGAAAGTAAATTGAACAGAATATGGATTTCTACGAAATGTTCGCTTTACGTTTACAAAATGAAAGGTTTAATTTTATCAAATTTTTATTTTTAAAATAATTTTATTGATTAATTAAAAAATTTAATTTTTAATCAGTTTTATTTTGATTACATTTATTTTTCGTGTTAAGGATTATCAGAGCTCGTTCTGTTTACAGTTGAATAGCTTTAATTAAGCACTAATTACATCCTGATTTTCAATGAAGGTGCTCAAATCAAAAAATTGAATATTAGTTTTATCTTTCATCATTTTTTTATCTTTTTTTGTTACGGTTCAGAAACAGTTCAAAAATTCTGTATTTGTTGGTTGTTATCAAGCTGAAATATGTCATCATAAAGGTATTCTAAATGTTGGACTTGTTAATTTAGCTTCATTCATATTTTAACTAATTTTCACTTTTAATCCAAAATATCTGTCTTATACAGCTTAAAATTGGGCGTTGGTTGACATTGGGAAACTTTTTGTTTGTCATTCCAGAAAACACCGTCGTAAACGTTCAACGTCAAACATTCGATGTTACCTGATTTTGCTCTGGGGGGAATTTATTGACTTTCCTGCTTTGATTTTTTGTTCAATTAAAATTTCAAAAGAAGATTTTTAAAGGAACTGAAAACTTAGGGACTCAGCAGTACCATCATGTATCTTCATCACAGTTATTTTAAAGAGATGGTAAGCTTTGGGTCCCTTTTAAAAAATGTGGATCATCTTTATTACAATGATATTTTTAAGAGTGGTCTCAAAGTAATCGGTGTTACGTCAGACATTTTTACGACTTTATTGAATATTTACCGGGGTTTTTGGTTGATTGAATTAAATTGGTAGATTTATTGGAATTAGTTATTCTGCGTGTGTGACACATGGAAATTACGTAAGACTTCAATAAAAAATAGAGCAGTGACAGTTTGTGCAGTTAGATATTGATGGTCTTGAACTTTTATCAAAATCATTGTGATAAGTGATACAAATCTCTTTGTATTTTCACTGATAAATTCGTACTATGCTAATGATACACCAATTTCTTGATATTGGAAATAGTATGTTTTCCATAGTACTCTTCCAAGTACATCTGGAGACATGAACGGTAATGTCCTTTCTCTTGTCAGTTTTCTGTCATTTAATACCGTTCCTTGGTAAATTTCTTTTTATTGCCTTTGTGTCGCGATATGAATATTCAACTTTATGCACGAATTAACTCGGTTTGATATCTTCCACGTCTTTTAACTTTTCAAACTTCTGTTGGAACGAAAAAACTTTTAATTCGTGGGGTTACACTTACTGATTCTTTTTGTTTGAGTCTGTAACTGGTACTGTTAATTTGTTTTTCTTAATCTGGGGCTTCCATTAGGTTTGTTATAATTTTGGAAAAACACTTTCTTTTATTGGTACCTGTTAAATAGTTCTTCGTAATTCTCATTGATTTTGAAACCATACTGTCGCTTATGACGTTAGGCAATGACCTTTATTTTTTTGGCATGATAAGTGACTTAATCTTACCGTTCTGACATCGGATGTATCCCTCATCCGATATAAATTCCATGCATTAGTCACCAGTTGATACCAAACTATCCAACGACCTTTCTTCTCGGAAAACTGTTTTCCCTTCACAAAGCTTTCCTGTTTTATCGCATTTGGAGCTGTTGGTGATTGTTGATTTAATACCAACTAAGATTTATTTATCAACCCCTACACAATATTATACTGACTCTTCACTAATGCTATCGTTGCGTCTCCTTAACAATAGAATAATTACCCAAATCACAACATTATTCTTATATAACAATTTCAACCTCAAAACAGTCACGAGTTACTCAAATATGCAAGTACCACAGGTAATAATGGGATCAAAAATCACTAATGGTTAATGATCCAATAAAATAAATTAAAATTAGGCTAGGAATAATTATTCCTTATTAAAATTATGATTTAAATACGAATCACGAGAATAAAAAGAAAAATCTTGTTGAGAGAAAAAGTCATTGGGTCATCAGTCAAGATCGTTTGGTTGACTTGATGATGATCAAAAGTCCGGTGCTCAATTAAAATCCTGGCCCATTTCTATCACAATCAAATTGAAAACTTTGAGTTAAAAACAAAAATTAAAATGTTCAATAAATTTATATTACTGTGAATGTAATTGTTAAATTAGAAAAATTCTGTTACAAAATTATTATTTGATCATAAATTGTTGACGTAATTTACAAGCACGGTCGTTTTAAAAAGTTGTGGATCTTATTCAATATAACTGAGGCATGTTTTTGTTTTAAAGGACTAATTTAATGTGGAGATCATCAACCAAGAAGAGGAAGGAATGAGGCTTGGAAAGGCTTGCAGTATCACCGAACATTGTTATGAC
>JBBMKC010194753.1:0-14898 GCA_037834085.1 Bipalium vagum | reverse complement strand
TATTATTATTATTATTATTATTATTATTATTATTATTATTTATACTCTATTTACGGTTTTTCTTACTTATTTTTCCCAGGAGGGTGTCTTGGACAAACCCAACAATGGTAAATTGCAAATTATTTTATCGAGTCTCTTTCAATGTAAACAAAAAACTCAATCAAGTACCTTTAAAATCAAAGTAAAACAAAATTATCAATTACATTGCAACAAAATAATTATTCGTTAACCTTAAAAATTCTCCACAACTAATTTTTTCCTCAAGCCCGTCAGATTTTTATATAGGACCTCACATTGCTCCCACGACTTGTAAGCTTATTTTCGGCAGCCAACAATATCTTTTAAGAAAAGGTCCATTAATAGTCAGGAGCATAAACTACCTTAAAGAGATTAACGAAATGTTCGATAATGCTTAGCTTCTGTTATGCTGTAGTTGCAAATGGCCATTGGAACGGAAAAAAACAAAAACTCCTAATCCGGTCGTTACTTAAAACCGTGTGTTCTACGTTAAAATATTTTTTATTAATTATTATTTGGTTTATTAATATTACTGTTACCAGTATACTCAAAGTGTAACTTTGTGGTCGTTATTTCTCTGCCTTCTAAGTTATTACTGTGTTTGTGAATCAAAATAACCGAAATATAATTTATTCATAATAACGCTTAATGAATCAAAATAATCGCAATAATCTTTAATTCACACCTAGGCAAAAACACAATTATAAGTAGTAAAGAAACACAATACAAGGAAATCACAATAACATAATATCAGGAACACAACATTAAATCAATTTCAAGTAATGCTATGAATCAATGATGATTAATTTAATTACTGAAATTAAAAATCACAAAATCGAATCAAAATTTAAAAAACAATTTAGTCTCAATATTAAGAAAACGGTTAAATTAATTCAAAAAAAAAAATAAAAAATCCATATTATTCTCACCGGAGAGATCAATGGGTCTCTGGTTTGTTCGTTAGACCCTGTACAATAACATATGAGTTCCACAACCCCACGTTACTCATGGCATAGTCCTGTCGCTGTTGTAAGCACATGGTTAAAACACTTAAAGGTAAATTCTTCCGATGTTTTTCTTGGGCAATCTTTCTGAAATTTCTTCTTGACGAGTTTTTCTAAAATCCCTATTGGCAAGTTATTCTGGCTTAGAAACTGTTTCTTGCAATTATTTTCTTCTTCAGCAGTCTCCAAACGACATTCTGTCTCGTAAATGTAGCCTATGTTTTATATGCAGCTTAACTATTCTTGGGAAGGCTTTTTCCCCGAATATTCCAATAATACAAAAATAATTCAGCCTGACGTTATGTGGACTGTCTAATATTATTTTTATTACAAATCTAAATATAGTGACTATTTTTGATGACCACTGTAATACAATGCAACACAATTTTATTTTCTCACTCACAAATACGACAATATATCCTGCTAAGTGTATAAATATAACTTTATTTTATAACTGAAGATTTAGTTTTATAAGAACATCGGAAAAAAACAAAATTTTTTTAATGAAATTCACACATTTTAAGGATGCTGGGAAAATTTGCTACACTGTAGAACTATTTTATTATTATTTCTCATATTTTTATAAATACGAAAATATTGTACCCCACCCAATATTTGTCTATTATTTTTCAAGATGAAGTCATAATTTTATGTAACCTAACATCTAAATCAGGTAAAATTACATTTGCTCTTTCTTTGTACATGATAGAGGAAAACAATTCTGAACTGAGATTTTCCTTTTTCTTTCATAAAACTAAAATATTTTCAAATCTGAGGATTGAAATTAATCACTTAATAAATTCTAAAGGACTAAACTGACCGTTCAGCGAGTACGTTTCATTGCCAGTTTGAATGTAAAAATTTCAATATTTTCTGACTTTAAAAATTGGTTCATCACATTTTTCTAAAGGAAAACAAAATCAAAAATATTATGAAATAATGATTAAGAATATCGATTTTTTCCTCGGAGTATCATGATAAAAAAATGAGATTTCTCTTTTATGTTATAAATGATGTGAAGGCTACGTTGTTTTCTCATCTCAACCGATTTACTCGCATACACTCGACACACAAATATGAAAGAATCATAAATTGTTTTCATTGGATAGTTTAAATAGCTCAGACACAAATGATATTTGTCTTTCATATTTTCCAAAAAGATGTGACAAAAATTTCTTCTCTCCCCATCTCAATAAGTTGTATGTATACAAGCATTCCAACACACAATCATCACCACTATACGCTATAACATGCACAGTTGTTGGGTTTTCACATTTAAATTACCATCATCCGTCATTTATTTTAAATAACAAAACAAAATGATGGCCCTTTTGTTCGAAAACTTTTGAAGATTATTATGGATAAAGTTGATTAAATTATCTCAGTTTCCAGTAATCATTGACTAATTTTCAACTATTATTAGTGTTATTTTAATTGAACAGGAAAAATGTCGTTTGTTGTATGCGATTTGGTCTGTCACACAGGTTCAGTATATATATAGTAATTTTTCTTCCCATATTTTGTATGCATTTTACTGTTTTCAGAGAAAGATCGATATTTTATCACTTTATAACGTTATCATTTCCAATAGAAGTTTATAGTTTTCTTGTTTTAACGACATTTTGATTTTAGTACTGTTTTATAAATGTCTGGAATTAGTCAACAGAAAAAGCTCGTTGAACAATTGAGAGCTGAAGCGGCGATCAATCGTCGACCAGTGTCAGCAAGCGTTCAAGAAATGATCCAATTTATGGAAGAAAATAAAGAAAAAGACTGTTTGGTCAGTGGGTTTGCAAACAAGAAAGACAATCCATTCCAAGAAAAGGGTGGGTGCAATATTTTGTAAACGATATTGTTTTAGTTTTATTTATCTTTGGATTTTAATAATAATGGCACTTTTTATCATAATCATGCAATTAGCGTCTGTGAATTTGGATTCGTTTAGCAACAAAATGTATACTATATATTTATTATTAGTTTGCAATTACAAAACTGAAATGTTGTATGAATAAATGACCACAAATCCTTTTTCTCGAACTTTTTTGTCTGTTGTCTGTTGTCTGTTTTCGTTATTAAATCTCAGTAGAAAGTTTATTCAAAATTTTCCATGAAAATGCTCTGGAATGAAGACAGTTTATCTCATTTAGTTTACTCTGATTTTTAGGTACTTTGTTTCAGTTAATGCTCAGGAACAATAATCAATATAAATAATAATAATAATTATCAAGATATCATTTTCGACGAGTAAATTAAGTCTAGAAAGAATAATAGTTACTGCAAAATATCTTCACGGGACTTCAAATGTAAAACCTTCGGTCTCGGTTCAGAATACTTAACGACTTGGAAACATTGATTTTTATTTTGTTCAAAAGAAATGGAATATTATTCATGATAAAAGACATTAATGGAAGTTAAAATTTTAAGTCACCAAATTAATCTAGATTACACTTTAACTTTAATCTCCAGTTACTTAGTTTGATAAATTTGATTAATGTTCTCTTTTTCTGAAGTTTATTATCAAAAAAATATTCAATTAGTGACAAAAATTCGAAGCTAATATAAAAAATGAACAATAATTTTCTATAATGAATATTAATGTATAAAAGAAAAGGAGAGGTCAATAAAAAGGTTCGGAAAGAGCACCTTAGGAACTATGAAATTTTCTTGATGTCAGTGAAGAATCAAAAGTATTTAAATTTTTGAATATGTTCTAGATAGTATTAAATATACAGAAGTGGCCATTAAATTAAGGCCACTATTAAAAAATAAAAATATATAAAATTCAGAGCAAGGGGATTTATTTACAATTAAATTTTTACGTAATGTTATTTTTGATAAATGTCGAAATTAAAAGGATAACCCTTATTGTCAAGTACTTCTTGTATACGCCTAGGCATACTTTCAACCAAGTTTGTACAATAATTTGGCGTTATCTCCGTTCTCCACACTTGCTTCAAGATTTTTATTAGTTACTGTTCAGAAGTTGGTGATGGGTAGCAATCTTTTGCTTCATAATATACCAGCAGTTTTCAATAAAATTTAAGTCCGGTGAATTGGATGGCCAATCTGAAAGAACATTTACTATGTTATCAGTGAACCATTTGCGGACAATCTTTGCAGTATGACAAGGAGCTGAATCTTGTTGAAGAAATGTAGCTGCCGTACTGTTAATGTGATTTTTGACTTTATTATCAAGGATGTTTATGTATTTTTGAGCATTTATTGGAATATTTGTAGACCAAACGTTTCTTTTACAGTTATTCCTCTCCATACACCATCAAAGAGGAAGGATGCTTAACAGTTTTCATAGTAAATTTGGGGTGTAACATGTACTCCTTACTTGTTGGAACGTAATTTCATCTGCGAACATAGTTTGATGCCACCATTCAGCTGGTTTGTCCTTCAACTCTTTGCAGAATTTTATTCTTCCAGCTATTTGAGCTTTTGTCAATGGTGGTTTTTTACTGGACGTCATGCTAATATACCAAAATCGTTCACAAGTCGTCGACGTACAGATCGTGCACTTATGTCAATGCCTTTTCTTTGCCAGCTGGCTAATTCTTGCAGACGACGTCATAGGACATGCCGTAACTACGGATTTCAAAAAACGATCATCACAGGCACTTGGTTTGCTGGACGTTGACGATTCTTTCTTTTAGTGTTTTTCATCAGACATGCTTTTAATGCATTTTGTACAGCGCAACGAGATATGTGTAGCTTTTTAGCAATAGCACGGTGAGAATATCCTTTAGATTTAAGAGCTACAATTTGACCTTTTTTGAAATCACATTTATCTTTTTTTATAATCAATAATCTAAAAAGCAAGACGAATAAATATAAATTCACTAACTTTTCATTAATTCGATATATTATCAATATTACTTAAGCATAATAAATATTTATATGTATAATATTTTGGCTTAGTTGTCAATTATACGTAAAAAAAATTTTTTGTATGTGGCCTTAATTTAATGGCCACTACTGCAGGTTTATTTTTAAAAAGAATAAATTAGGTCATTAAAAATGAGAAATGCTATGTTGGGTCAAATGGACCAGAAAATACAAAATAATTAGTGTTTGAAAACCACGGAGAATAATTGTAAAATAGAAATAGGTAATTCTGGTAAATAGTGTGTAAAAGGAAAACATTTCAATTTGAAAAGGAATAGGTAAAAGTAAACTTTGATGACAAGTAAAACAATGTTCGGAACCAAAAATAGAACCCTAGAGTAATTTCTCTGTGAATTTGATTTTGACTTGTGTGATACTGTCATTTTGCATTGAACATACAATTTGGTTTCAGTTACTTTCATATTTGTTGTCATGTTTATTTTGTTTTACTAATTTGATTTTACCTTGTGATACACTCTTCATTCAATAGTTTTGTTTTTGGTATGTTGTCATGTTTATGAGGCATAAATAAATTTTGACATAGATTTTTTAATAATTTTATAAAAATAAAATAAGTATATAATGTATAGGGGAATTATAAGATAACAATCAAGTGAAAAATATTGTTAAGATTAACTTAATTCGACAGTGTGTAATGATTTACATATTAATTATTTCCACCATTAACCAAGCAATGCAATTGTGTATATAACCTACTGGTCCGCGAGAATTGTTAAAAGATGCTTTTATAAAGACTTAAAAAAATTAAAATCGCAATAAGGACGGAATAATTATAATAAAAATATTAAGAACAATAATAATAAAGTATTTCTAATTACTAATAAAAAAATTAACATTTTTTTATCAAGATTAGATAAATCTGCAATTAAGGATTGCTTAGTTAATAATATTGGGTTGTTCGGAAAGTCACTTCGCATGTTTAAGTAAAAAGTAAGACCAAATGTATTGTCTTTTATATTCAAAGGCCTTCTGCCATCTACCATGTAATTTGAATATTCCAATTGTTAAGTTTCACTAAAAAGATAATATGAAAATTTGATTATTAATATTTAAATTGGGTTAAGAAGGTTGAAATTGGACTTTTTACGTTTATTGGGTTAAGAATATCGATAGTGGACTTTTTAGGAACTTAACATAAAATATATGTAAATTCAGAAGGATTTAGTTCGCGTACGTACAAAGTTAAAATTTAAGTGACAATAAAAATGTTGATTATGAAAAGTTGAACTTTTTAACAAATATTTATTGTAAGACTTTTTAATTTTTAAAATGATATACTTTTACACTTTTAAAACGATAAACTTTTAATCGATCAACTGAGTTAACAAATTATTTTATAAAATATATATGATATAAATCTAATAATTTTATTTATTAGTACAATTTTACTTTTGAGTTAAAACCCGAGATAAGGAGTAAAGAGAAAAGTCAGATAACCCTTCTGTATCTTACTCTCAAGGGCCCTCAGTTAAAAATTCGGTTCTCCGTCCCACTTGACGTGAAGAACACAAAAAATACTGGGAGGTAAGAAAAAAGATAACAATTATTTGATCCTAAGGTATTGGAGTAGCTGTCCAATCCTAAGTATTTATTTAATTTAATTAATAACTTATAATTCGTAATCGAATTATAGCCTTTAATTTTGTTTTTTAATTACTATTTTTTATTGGTTATTAGTTCACCAGTGAGCAGTGTGAAGCCAAAAATTTATTTTATTTTTATTTAATTTAATAATAATAAAAATCTATTTAAATTTATAGTCAAATCGGATAAACTTATCACAACGAAATAATTTACTATGAGTTAAAGTTTTCTCCTTGAAGCCGGACCCTGAGATTATTGTCTGATTAATTCGTCTGGAATATTTTCGTCTGAATAGTCTTCGCCGATTTCGTAGAGTTCCAAATATTGTTCGTCCTGGGTTACTGATTTCCTTTGGAATTCGTCTGATTTTTGTCTTGTTTGAGTGATTCTCTTTTTCGTGTTTATTTTGTGTTTTTTGATACTGAAACACTTCAGTATTTAAATTATTTTATTTTCTTGTATTTTTAATTATAGTAAATTTATGTTAATATTTTTAGAATTAACCTTAAAAATTTTTACTATAAATTTATTTATAGTAACATTTATTAAAATTTTTATTGAAAAAATTATTTATGGTAACTTTATGTTATTAAAAAGTTTTTTTCAAATATTTTATAAACGATTATTTTTAAATTAATTATAATTATAATAATAATTTTTTATATTTTATATATATTTTTTTATTATTTGTACTATAATTTTATATTTTATATTTTATTTTATATTTTAAACAGTTAGAAAGGAAAATTAATTAAACTCCAGGTTTAACTTTACATGAAAATAAAATTATATTTGTATACGACACAAAAATACAAATATATAAAAAAAACACTAAATCACTAGAGTGTTTTTCAGAGCACTATAATTTCATTTATTGTTTTTTCGAGAATTTGAGACTGGATTTGGGATTGAATTTTGGATTGAATTTGGGATTGAATTTTGGACCGAGCCTGGGAGCCTCCAGACAATCTTTAAAACAATCTTTCCGAACAACCAAATATGAAAGATTAAATGGCAATAAATGTCCCTCAATTTTTAATTGACAATCGACTGAGTAAGCTGGTTTTCCAATATAAGTAAGGCAAGGAGCGCTCTGTGAACTTCCAGAAAAATGAGAAATACAATTTTTATTGGACGAATTATTTGTTATTTTTGAGTATTTTGGAAGCGTTGAAAGACTTTAAAATATTAAAATTGGTACTTGTATTTTATGATATTGTTAGAGTTGTAGCATTCATATTATGAAATCAATAACTGTAATACATAATTTATATATTATGTAAATTCGTTTACTGTCAATTATAATAAATTTATATAAATATTTATAATAGTTAATTGTAAAACTCTTTAAGTGAGAATTGTCAAGGCTTAAAAGTCGTCTGGAAATGGATTTCAAAGAAATTGTTGAGATCCACAGTGAAACTCGTAAAAAACCAGACAGATCCAACGCAAAATCCAAAGAAACAGATTCCAGAGATCGCTGACGAACCTCAGGAGCTGAAGGAGAGTAATGACAGCTCTCCGAAATTAGTGATCGATATTGAAAACATTTGATATTTGATTTACATTTGAATTTGAATTTTATTTTACATTTTATATTTTAATTGATTTAAATATGGATGAAAAGGCTTCGTAAGGCCTACTATTTTTATTAAAGGAATGTGATTTATATTTTATGTTGTAAAAATAATATTTAAATAATTAATAAAGTTATAAATAATACTCATTTTAAAATAAACTAAAAGTTAATTAAAATATATAAAACGTAGAGTTAGATATTAATTAAAATATTAATCCATATGATTATTCATTATTATTATTATGGAAATAAAATAACTTACGATAAATAAATTTTCTAGAAGTAGAGTTACTAAATATAGTAAGTTCTATAGTATAATAACTTACTTAAAATAGTAATCACCTTCGCAAATTCTATTATTAGTAAGAAAAACGTATTTAAAATAGAAACCCCCTACACATAAATTTATATTTAGTAAGTTAAAATAGAGCCAATGAGAAGCTCTAGAATGTGGAAAACCGGAGTATAAAAACTCCTAGTTTTCACATTCAAAACGCCCTTAATCAATCTGAGAATTCGCTTACAGCTATTCAAATTAAAGATATTTTTAAGACGCCGGTAAAAATAATAGGTAAGGAATTTGTATTAATTCCAAGAGTGTTTAACCGATCGAGTTAAAATTAAATAATAAATAATATAATATATATATAAATATATATAATAAATAATAAATAAATATATATAATAAATAATTTATTTAGTGAGAGAAGTAAATTCTTCTCATGCATAACTTCTTAAAATTTTCTTTTATTCCTCTTTACTATTCTCTTAATAATTCGTTTCTGCTTTGCTCTAGGCGGCAGAATACGTATTTTTTATATCAGGACTTCTTCGGCTATCGTAAAGCCAAGAAAATATTTTATTAATTAAATAATTGTTTGTATTTTTGAATATTGATTGATTGATTAAATAGATTTCTAACCTTGCATTTGTAATAACAAAAATACCGTATTTTGTTAATCGCTTTGTTTATTCGTGAATCTTTTATCATTTAAACTTCCTTCGAGGAAGTTGTTGAGTCGAGACATAAGCCCATTGCAACAGTTTAGCTAGCGATCTAGAGAGTTACAGATAGAAAAAGGTGAATTTTCTATTATTTTTTCGAAAGAAAACTCAAAAGGAAGTAAAAGAAAAACTGAATAAATATTATGGTGATTCTGTTTCTTCGTATTCAACGGTAAAAAAATTGGTTCGCTGATTTTAAAAGCGGTCGTATAAGCACAGATGATGCTGAACGAAGCACTGGTCCAATTTTGAAGTGGTTGTGCCAAGAAAAATTCAAAAAATCCATGAAGCAATTATGAATGATCGAAAAATCAAAATCCGCGAGCTATGGAATACCATTCATTGATTTCCTTGAAAAGGGGGAAATGATAACGGGACAATATTAAGCAGCATTATTGGATCAATTAAGTAATATAAAGATATCAAAAATACCAGATTTAGCATTGTCGCTCGGGTGAGAATATTGTCGACTTTACTTTTCTTCATTTTTAAAATTTTTCTTTTATACGTATATTTCATTTAAATTTCATACAGTGATTTTTCATACATTTGATTCTTTGATTTATTAGACAACTGATAGTGATTTTGTTTATGATTTGTGTAACGGTTCTGTTTGAATTTTAATGAAGTTTTATTGTAATTGTTTTGATTCAATTTTGGATGCGAATAGATATAAGGTTTTATTGTGGTAGTTTTGATTCATCAAAGAGTTTAAATTTGTGTTTGAATTTCCAATAATTTCATCTTTAAAATTCTATAAAACTTAAATTAAAATAATCTTTTGTTTACCTGTACTACAAGCTTTCGTTAATCCTCTTTAGATTTTGATGAAATATAATTATTTGGTCTTACGAGACATAAAAAGAACAGTATCATCATATGTTGAACAATCGTTATTTGTAAACTATTAATATTATAATAATGTGAACTAACAAAACAAAAACTGAATGAAAATATAATGATAAATATCTACACTTAAATAATACAAGAGATGTACGGGTCACATATTGCAGTCGTTGACCTTTCAAAATCTAAGACCAACTGCCGAAACCATCGATCACTCCCAAGTTTTATAAATTTGACTGTCTAACCTTTTTAAAGCTTAATTTATTTTTATTAGTTTTACAAAATCTAATCTCTTTTAAATCAACACCAATATGCTTATCGAATATTATTTCTAAAATGAAAACAGTTTACTATATATAATTAAATTTCAATCTCTCACATCAAAATCAAGTTATAAAATTCAAAACACTAAGGAAGAACTAAATTCACTTAAGTTGAAAACTGTTTCAAATAATAAAAAACCTAATTTAGTTTATAATCGAATCTCTTTAGAATTAAAGTCAACCTATTTTATCAGTTCAATTTCAAACAAAATTAAAGAAAACTTTTTCAAATAATACTCACTTCACTTTAATCGAACTCTGTCAAAATTTTAAGTGAGTATTAACATGTTTTTTTAACAATACTCTTTAAATAATATTCTGGTCAGACGACTGAACTAATCGTAGACCAGTTTTATCAATAAGGAATGCCAATTCTCTTTTAAGCTCTTTATTTCTAAATCGATCCCTCCTTGCGGACTTTGAACTAATCTAAGCAATTTAGGTTCGCCATTGTCAAGATTAGATCCTTTTTAGAAAATAATGAATTGCCATTTTTGTTTTAATAAGATTTTTACTTTTAATTAATTATTTTTATTATTTAATTATTATTTTTAGTATTATTAATATTATTATTATTTTACCTCTGACCCTTTTGCGGTCTTAATAATTAATTTATAATATTCATAACTATTCTAGACCCTATTGCAGTACCTAACATTTAATTTTTACAAGAGTTAACAGGGATGTGTCTATAGTATGTATGTATATATAGAATGAATTCCATAATGAGCTCTCTAGAAGACTGTCTTAGTGAATCTTAATTACATATTTATTTATTCGAGCATGGTTTATTAGAAGATTTATTTTTCCGAAATTGGTTATTGTTTTGTCAAAAGATATTTCAAATTCGTGTATCATAAGATTTGAAAACACTCGGAAAAGTTATTCGAATTTTCAATTATTTATTCAAGGTGACAGGTTTATATACTTAGTATTATTAGACAGGATTCTACAATGGGTTCTGTCCTGCTGGGTCGTCTATAGACCTACAATTCTGACCTAACAGACAACCCTGGGACCTTTTGTACACGGTTGATGAGTCTTTTCTTTCTAATTAATTATCTACTTTCATTATATTTGATTATTTTGGATGACGATAATTGCAAGTTTGATTATTTTGATTGTTATGCAATTATTATGTGATTTCTTTTCTTAAACGTTATTGCTTCACTTGACATTTTGACGATTCAAACTCAAATATTATTGATAAGCGTGTTATTCTCTATTGTTTGTGACTTAGAGCAGAGTTGTTCTATTATTGCTTTACCGCAGTCTTGTACTGGAACAAATAAAGTTTTATGTGATTATTTTTATTCATTTCTATAAGAATACTCAAAATAGCTCAAGTAAGGAATCATTATAAGGAATATTATTTGTAAAGCATCACACTGACACTATAAATGTGTATAATTACAACATCGACTTATGTTCGCTTTATTTGAAGTATTTTTTGGATAATAACGGAGACAGTTTTGTTTGCCAGTTAGTATCAATATTAACATTCCTACGAAAAAAAATCTTAGTATCCAAAAAGGAGAATTGAAGTCAGTATACTCAAAGGTTTACCAAAACATTTGAAACTTCATCACATATTTTATATGTTAGTTATTGTGAAACATAAAACTATAGGTTAATAAAAATGTATACTTTAAAAATAATTCACATTTCACATGATTAAAACAAAATGCAACTGTAGACGATTTTCATTTTATTATTTCAAAAGAAATGAATATAATCATATTCAAGGAATGATATGTGGCAGAAAATAGCATTAAAACGCTCAGGAATCGAACATCTTGCTTGGAACATTTGTACAAGATCATATTAACACAGAACTTTTCTACAAAGAAAATATCACACATTTCCATATTCATAAAATACTTTGATTTTCGCTAGGTTTTTGTCTGACTTGTCACTGGCGTTGGAGCCGCTATCGTGAGTCGATCTCGGTCTTCCACTTTCTCTACGTGTTGGTGGGGTCGGTCGATTTTCCACTGAATCCACTTCGTACACAGGCTTTCGTACAGTGGAGTTTTCCATTCTGTACATTACAGGTATTGGCTTTTTGCCATGAGGCTGAGTGATAACATCTCCCAAACTGGTTTGAGGACGTGGTTTCATCATTGAGCTATTATTATGGTATGTATTATCAACAGTATTATAGCTGAAACGAGAAACATATAATATCTGAAACTAAGATAAAAATGATATCATTACTTGATATTGTTGCTAGTCAACCTAGCCGTTTCTGCATTGGGAGTGTTCGGTCTTCCTCGAGAACCAGATTCAGAAGTCATTGATAGACCTCTTGGGGGTTTGTGCATTCTCTGTAGGATTGCTTTACTGCTAGCTGATCCTGGAATAGTTGATTGAGGTCTCACAACCTGTTTTGGAAAAGTTCTGGGTGAATTTTCACAGATATTGGTTCGAATGAAATCGTGAACATTTTCAGGGTTGATAATGTCTTCTTCAACACGATCCGTGACGGGTAAACTCGTTTTTCTGGTTGGTACACTTGGATATGAAGAATTGATCAACTTCTTAGTTGGAGCCACAATGACACTCATTTCGTTGCTGCTCACAGATGAGTTATCCACATCATTCTGATTTGAAGTATTCTTAGATGAAATACCTAAAGGAAAATTAATATTTATATTCTTAAAAGTTTGTTTTAAACAATAAAACTATAAAAAAACAAAGAAGCCCATTATATTTATATAAAAAATATAATAAGAAGGGTACAAATTATTCCCTAAAAATGAATGCATAAACAAAGTTTGCTCTGAACGGTTAAAAGGGTTGGATTTGGAACTAAAATTGCTAATGCTCACAAGATTAAAACAAAATATTATATCAATATTAATAATAAAACATAAAAATACTTTCAAATATTAATGGATTGTTCTTCTCATTTGACGACCCTAATGTGGTTATTGAGGCACTGGGTAAGCTTCGCTTATTCGAAGGTGGAGGCGGTTGTACGTGTTGATTGTGATTCTTACTACTCGTTCTAACACTAACCTCTTTCCTTACGATATTTAATATTTCTTGCTTTTGCGCTGTTTCGTCTATCTTCTTGTGATTAGGCGCACTGACCAAGTTATATACTTCGCTGCTTTGACGTCTTTCATTATCATTTTTGCTACTACTCATTGTTGATCCTGTAGTGATTTTATTATTTGAATAAAACGATCCATTGGAATCTTTCTGAGAAGAAACGGAACTCATCATTGAATATGAATCAGAGGGCGGGATTCGAGATGGTTTATACTTTGGAGTTGTAGACATACCTAAAAAAATATTGATTCTTAGGATTTAATTCCGGTCAAATTTTTAAGATCCTTCTTTATTGAATCAAGTAATCATCGAATTGGCCATAATGCTAATCATTAAGGTCATTAATGAATGAACAATCAAAGATTAGGGAAAGGTGTATTTTAAAAAGAAATTTTAAAATAATAATCACATTTAAAATTAATATTTTCTTTATAATAATCATTCAGCCTGTTTTGTAACATTAAGCACGAAGGATTACTACAAAAATTTCTTTAGACGAAAATATTTTTATGTACCCTCCTTCATTATTCCTAAGAATTGCTTTTTAAACAAATAATCTTAGTAAGATTTCCATATATTCCTTAGAGTTGTTAAGATAACTATAATGAAAGAATACATATAAACCAATAATTAGACAAAACATTTCAGTATACTAATCTGTAAAATTTATTTTTTACAAATTTCTTGAAAATATCAAGAAGTAAAATATTCGAGGTAAAATTGCATTACTAAGTAAATTTTAAAAATTCCTGACTTTATTCAATAAGTAAAATATTTAATTTCCCATTTGATGTGATTCAACCAATCATATTAAAGTTTTTAAATGAAAATCAATATATTATTTATATTAAATTCACAAACTCTAAAACATAATATATCCATATAAAATTGAAAAAAGATATTAAAAAATGTTTTTATAATACATATTTTAATGACAACAATAAGATGCAAAACAGATTCCAAGACCGATCGCTCTAATAATACTGTAAATAATGATTCACACCTAAAATCATATTTCAAACAAATTATTATTAAAACAATCAACAAAAAATATTGTCCATCTACCACTTAATCAAAAAATAAGGCATGCAACATGAAACTTACAATCAGCCTCTGAACCTTCAGTATCTGAAGGGGCTTGGAAATTGTCACCTTTAATTTGAAAAATGTACAATTAAAAGTTTTAAAACAACAGAAAATATTAATTTTTTTTAAAAAGATTTTTATTATTTTAATTTTGAGAATTGTATTTTTGTCTGTGGTTAATAAAATGTGCGTGTAAATACAACGGTGGCCATTAAATATTGCCCCGATTGAAAAAGGGTTTATATTCAGAAACAAAACGTTGTAAAATTTGGTAAATGGATCAGAATTCATAAATTTTTTTTAAATTCACAATATATTTGGTTGTGGAATAAGTTCTGCATTATTTTTATTAAAAATAAAAAAAAAGTTCTAACATCAAAATATTTATTTTAATCACAGAAATAATAACCATTGTTGTCGATTACTTGTTGCCAACGTTGTGGTAAGGACATTATGCCGGTCTCATAAAAACTGTTGGGTTTTT
>JBBMKC010194742.1:0-14898 GCA_037834085.1 Bipalium vagum | reverse complement strand
TTTCAGACGAAGAATGCAACCATTTAATTGAATCCATGACTACCAGGATCCAGGAATGTGCGTCTAAAAAAGGGGGATATACACATTATTAATAGGAGTAAATTGTAAAAATATATGTAAATATTTCTACGTTTTTCAAAATAAATTCTACATGGCTAACACTTTTGAGCATGAGTATATTTCAAATTAATATAATTTAGTCAATGTTTTCATCAAGCTTTTCGGATCATGTTTTTTTTTACCGATCTCAATTTTTTCATGATGATATTAAAGAAATGAATATTAAATCAATAAGTAGTATGGTGATGGATATTCCATCTTATGCAATTAAAACCAGTCTGTTATTACTACAATTATTACTGATTGTGTTTTATTACGCTGCTACACGAAAAATTGCATACATTACAATAGATATTTTTCTATTAGAAGAAAATCATTTTTGAGAAATTCAAAGTACCTCTAAATAAATGTGTCCATTTAAAAAAGTAACACTTTTGTACCATTTTTTTTATATTTCTTTTTTATTTTCACTTAGTTTATTTCTCTTTTTTTCACCAATCTTGGACAGCACAGAATACAAAACATACTTATATATAAAAGAAAAACCAAGACCTATCTGAGTCTAGAATGAAGAATTCACAACTCCCTTAACACATTAGTTCCTAATTATTCCGAAAAGACCATATGTACAAATAAACCCACTGCCATATTCCTTTATGACCTCAGGGATATTGCCGTGTAGATCAGCGAATGAGTCAGGATACAATTCCTTGATTCATTCATTGGGAGTTACTTATTGACCATTTATTGTTCTTACGATTTTATAAAAATATATATAAAAAAGGATAAAAATAAAGATAATTTTTACGTTCTGGTTCATAGCTGTGAAGCTAGAAGGGAGGGGCAGATCATAAAAGTCAATTCTTGAAGACACGGGCGTTTCAAAATCTGTCGTTATTAATTTCTGTGTAGAAATGAGAAAGAAATGTGAGATTTTTTCTTGAAAATCCATTAAAAATTGGAAAACCCATGTTTTCAACTGTCTAAAGATGAAATTTATGTTCATCGAACTGTCAACCACAAGATGAATTTTGTTGGCAGAGACTGGTGCTCACACGCAAATTAAATCAATTTGAGAGAAAACTATGGTGATCTCTTGAAATTATATCTAAATGAATGAATGTGGCGCTAAAATAATCAATCGAGAAACTGTGAATCAATTTTTTATTTAATAAATTTGTAAAAAGAAAATTATTTGCTTTTGTTATTTTTTGTAATTCTTTTCAAGTCTCTTTTTTGACCGGTCAATCGTATCAATTTTTCTGACCGAGTCGGTCAAAAAAACGTGATCCAGCTTTTCACAATCAATCATTTATATAATTTGCTCCAAGACACAATGCAATATAACAAAAGCTTATTCGATTAACGTCCCTAATTATCAATCATCGGTTATTGTCAATATGACAACGGAAGATTTATTGTTTTATCAAATTTTAACACTTTGACATTGATAAGCATCTAGTAGATGTTGTTTGGAGAAGACCCTTGATGACAATAAATCTTATGAACTTGAAAAACTAGTGGTTTCACTGTGGACATCATTAACCAAAGCACATCTTTTATAAACAATAAGAAAAAAATTAATTCGTTTCAATTCAAAAATAAAATTATAAGTTGCACGAGCACTTTTATAGCATATACGTACTTACGACATTTCTGTGCATCATAAATATTCTAATTTACATAAGGTATCTGAGACTGGTATCGTTATTTGAAAAAATTTGTATTAGGCGCTTTCGCTGTTAAACCGATCGTCAATCAAAGTTAAATTTAATAAAGCGATTTAAAAAATAATTTTCAGTATAGAAATTTTTATAAAACATAAAGATCAAGTGTTAGGATTTAAAAATTTAAAATATAGAGGTACAAAACTATGAATGCCTCTAAATAATAATTTAATAAAGAAAATCGGAATAAGTTTCTTTCAATTTCCATATAAATATCAAAATAAAGATGACAAATCAGATTTTCACATTCGATTGAAGTGGAAAATGTAAACTAATAATGAGTACATATGTATATATAATCATTGAGTGAAAAATTATTAACATATGCGAAATTATAATATTTTAAAAGAACCGCATGGTCAAAATGCTGTGTAATTAAAAATTTCCCATATTAGTTTATGCCAGATATCAATTAATCACATAAATTTAAATTAATCGAGACATAATAATTATTATAAATATAATAAAAATAAAAGTAATGATAATGATAATAATAATAATAATCGATGAAAAATGACAAAAATATCAATCAAATTGCAGAAAAAGAACAGATGAAAATGCGACAAATAAATTCTTCAAATACACAAATCATCGACATTGGAGTGACCGACAACAGGTCGAGAGGAAATCATCGATATGATTATTCATCAAGATTTGGCCAAGGTGATGGGCACGTTAGCAACATATGAGTCCTCAGCGCAACTTTCAATTCCAGGCAATGATTTCGCTCTAGTTGGATTTTTTCCAGGAGTTCCATATTGTCTTTTTCCAGTCGTTCATTATCGAGAATAATCTCTTGCTGCTGTCTCAGAAGATCCGCGATATCTTCTTGGCCGTTTTCAGATGTCCGGACAGCTAAAATCTGTTCCGAGTATTGCATGGAATCCGAGTCTCGACTGCTTTCGTCGCAGTCATCTTCTTCCTCCTCAGTACAGCCACCTTCTATGTCTTCATCGTCGTCACCCTCGCACTCCTCTTTGTCCAATGTGGACGACGATTCGTTTAACTTTCGATACTGGTTATGGGAACTGAAATTCTTCTGCACTTTCATTTCCTCTAGATTTTCAATATTTCTCTAAAATATGTATATCAGTTTTATCATTCATTTTTGACAGTAGGTGAGGAAATTCTATTTCCTTCGCGAAATTTTATTTTAGTTTGAGAAATTAAATACAAGAGATGAATTTCACAAAAAGATAAATGTTCAAAAATCAAAGACGATTAATTACATATGAAAATAATTTTTGAAAGCTTAAACTCTCGACAAAAAAATCAAAAATAACTTGATTTAAATCAATATTTTAAAAATAAATATCGAGAATCAATAAAGTTACAGAATCAAACATTTTTAAAGCCAACTATCTTTGGTTATGATAAATAAGAAGTAACTCTGTCAAGAGCCGACAATATCTCAAGCAATATGAAATAGCTAGATCGATCGAGTGACCAGTTCTTTTCATATCAAACTTCTTTCAGTAACTTGGAAAATTATATCTGAGATATTCTGATAATTTGGGAACATTTTATTTAAATAAATGTTCTTCCTTTAAAATTGCGACACTTGTCAATCAACATAAGAGTAAAGACATTTTCTTATTTTTACAAAATTGATTAACACAAAAATAGAAGTGCATTACACATTACACATAGAAATTTTATTTAAACGGCTGTCTGGTAAAGATCGAACAACGGCAGACTATCACTTGTTTTGCTTACTTCAGATTTCTCTTATTTATGCAAAATAAATACAAAAGTGAGATGGTATAATTTTTGGATCACAAATCACAGTTCCAAGACAGGTTTATGAAATTTCCATAAATAAATAAGGATAGTATTCTGATTGGAAAAAATGTTTGCTATTGAAGACCAACTTTCTGATCGACCCAATTTTAAATACCACATACCAAAAATTGACTCTTTTAACATGTAATTTATCTTTCTTTAGAAAATCAAATTATGTGCAACGTTTGAAATCTAAGAATTGTCTTTTGTAAATAAACAAAACAAATTCCATTAAGGCTTCTTGTTGTATAAGAATAATGAGTTTACACCACGAAATTTTTTGATTAAAATCTATCGAAAAATGTCGATTGTATTACTGAGTCTTCTTTCGCACACTGACCTGACCAGTGGTAAAAATGGTCTGCTTTAAGAAATGTTTATGTCAATGAAGGATTCATAGTATTGACAGAACAACATTTATCAGTACTACATATTGTTTATTTAAAATTTAATCAACAAATATAATCAGACTATCAATCAATAATCAAACAAGTAACATCACAGTCCATGAAACATAAAATCGATAATACAGGAAACTTAAGATTGACAAAGAATTTAACATATTTTATTAATCCCCTTTTCTTCACCCCTTTAACTCATCTGATCAATGAAATTCATTTAATAATTCTTTTATAATATCGATCTTTTCGTATATTGACATTTATAAGAAATGGAAATTAGTTTCTTTCTTCATTTATTTTATCTTTTTATAATTACCATTGCTTTTTTATTTAATTCATCTTTCCTTTTCTCTTTCCAGTGCACACACAAATCTCATTTTCCTTTTCTAAGCATTCTATTTCTGTTTATCATCGTATGGAGAAAATTAAAGACATTTTTGATAATTAATTCAAATAAAAAAAAAGATTAATATCCATAAATTTAAGAAAGAAATAGACAATAACACATTTACTTTCAAACGACTGATCTCATTGGCTTCTGACGAAAGTCGTGTTTTTAAATCATTTTTGATGGAAATCAATTCTTCTCTCATGTACAAATAGCGTAACGCCTCATTCCGAAAATCATCATCTTCTGATAAAAGCTGTTCTTTTTCATTTGTCCACATTTCTCCTGTCTAAACCGTTATATAATGACTAGAATAAAATAAACACCGAAGAAACTATGTTGAATTCTTTTCCTTTGAAAAAGAATATTTATTTAAAATTTAGTTTACTTGATATTAATTTTGATCGTAAATAACAATATATCAATAAAGTAAAATTTATCAAATCAAATAAGATTTCATTAGCAATATTATTTTTTATTATTATCCAATTCAATCTATAGTTTAAAGGGATATTGACTTTCTATTTTAAATATTGTGTTTTCAATTATCTTGTCAATTAAGATTTCTGGTATATTTCTTTTTTTTGAAGACTAAATGATCCGAAGGGAAATTTTCAATGAAATCAATAAACAAAAAAAGGAAAAATCGACAGCAGTCTTGATAATAAGAAATATCGCATTAAGGCAATGCAACGTTCATAAAGAAATAGTAGGTTCATAGCATGTTAAGTATTAATTTCACTTTAAAAATATATACCAGGGTGAGTCAAATCTTTCATATTTTTGAGAAAATTTTATTTACAAAACATTTATACCATATAAATTATATTATATTTATACATTATTATTTATAAATTATAAATTATGTTATTCCTTGAAATATTAGGTTGGTGCAAAAATAATGTCGTTTTTTTGGCAAGTCATTAGTTTTATTCATTTTAATAAATGTTGTTTGAATATTAAATATATTTTGATAAATTTTTGGAAGTAAAATTTTTACAAAATAAATTGTATTATAAATTACTTAAAATATTTCTTAATTATCCTTTTTAGGCGATTTAACTGAATATGGAAAAATATCAATTAATATCATTTTTGTACGAATACAAATTAGGCACAAATCCTATCGAAACGGCTCACAAAATGAATAATGCATTTGGTTCTGCAACTGTCAATCAGCGTATAGTGAAACGTTGGTTTAAACGGTTTCGTCATGGAGATGATACCCTTGAAAATGAGGATGGTCGAGATCGTTCACGTAAAGTTGACAATGATAAATTGAAGAAGATAATCGAAGCTGATTCATCAAAATCCACAAGGAAAGTCGGAGCGGAAGTTGCGGTTGATCATACAACAGTACTTCGTCATCTAGACGATATTGGAAAAGTGAAAAAGATGGATGGATAAGTGGGTGCCACATGACCTGAGTGAAAAACAAAATGAGATTTTGCGCAACAACCGCGACACATTTCTCAATTGAATCGTGACGTGTGATGAGAAATGGATTCTCTGGGACAATTGGCGACATTCGACACAATGGTTGGATAGAAATGAAGCTCCGAAACATTTCCCAAAGCCAAATTTGCACCCTAAAAAATATGGTGACTGTTTGATGGTCCATAACCGGTTTGATCCATCGCAGCTTCCTAAATCCAGGCGAAACTATTACACCAGAAACATACTACCAGCAAATAGACGAAATGCATAGGAAACTTCGAGACATCTGTCCGGGATTGGTTAATAGAAAAGGTCCAATTCTGTTGCACAATGCACACCCACACGTCGCACAAACATTGCAGAAAATAAAAAATTTGGGCTACAAGATTTTGACTCACAACCCATATTCGCGAGATCTCTCGCTAAAAGATTTCTATTTCTTTAAGGCTTGGTCAATAGGTGCTTCGAAAGCCGACCCGATACTGAAATGGCCTTTGACGAGTTTTTTGCCTCCAGGAACAAAGACTTTTATTCTACAGGCATAAAAAAAATCATCACTCGTTGGCTGAAATGTATTGACTCGCATAGAAATTATTTTGATTAATAAAGTTTATTTTCCATTGAGTTATAACGTTTTTACTTTTATAGCTGTAAAACGACATTATTTTTGCACCAGCCTAATACATTCCACAATTGTGCTTTGCGAATGACCAAGCACCTCTGAAATTTTGCGAGTGTTGGTATTATTCACCACTGATGGCAGAACTGGACGTTCCCAATCTGAAGCGACGAAACCACCATTGCGTTGAGTTTTTCATGAAAAAAGTTGCCTTCCACTTGGCAGATTTTTCGAGTCGCTGCTGCTGTTAGGTAATTTTCCATTAATGTCTTAATAATACTAGAACTACTGTTTTTTAATCAATCATTCTAAAGTATAAAATAATTTAATAGAGTTTAGAAATATTGTATTTTAAAGCCTACATATATTTAGCCTCTCAGCAGCTTTAAAATAAAACCAAATTTTTTATGTAAATCTAAAATGTGATTAAACAAATACTTAATATAAAAAAGTGGAAATCTTTTGACTTGCTTTGGTAGACAATAGAAAGTAAGGAAAATTTCTTAAATCTGATGAGAAACTCCACAAAATGTTTATTGATTCGTTAAGTTTAGTCATTTTAAATATATTTCCATTTACTTAATATTGATTTACACCTACACATAAACTTATTTATAAAATGTATTAAAATTTCAAAGATTATCTGAAAAGTATTACTAATGTTTCACATTTTCTTAAGAGAAAAATTGACACAACATATTGACTTATAAAGGCAAGAAATTTTATTAAAAAATTCCATACTTGGATGAGATCTTCAATACAAGTTGCCATGTTTGATCCAGTCATTTCTGACTCTGAATTAGATTCGGTGGTATGAATGATACCATTGGAACTCACTGACGGCTCGTTTTCCACAATGCAAACGGTCAAATGGTTCTCGTCAACGCTCTGGTCAGATAATTTGTCAAATGTACCTTCATGTTGCTGTTGTTGGTCATGCTCTCTCGAAAGCCAATCCGAAGTCTTTTCCTCACTGGTTTTAATAACTAGCACCACAAACATCAATTCAATCAATAAAAATTTATGTGACTTAAAAGCGAAAAAGTATATTTAAATTACAAGCGAGGATCTAAAATTACTTCAAGTTTATTAAATATCAATGAATAATAATAATTAAATCTATTTAGAAATATTTAAATCATAAGTAATAATAATAACCTTCATCAGGCATAATCTCTTCAACGAAACCATCAGTATCCTTTGGTTCAACAACACTATTAGTGTTTTTTTCGGATAAAGTTTCTTTATTTACAGAGATCTCCTTGTCGGATTCACTGCCGACGTCATCGTCCATCATTTCCGGTGTATCTGCTGGCAATTTCCTGCATTACATTTGTCATCGATCAATTTGGAATGAAAGTTAATAATTGATTCTGGTAATCGACTTCAAAATTAATCAGGTTAATAAGTTCTCTGAGAATTTGAAGGGTGTATTTTAGAGAATAGATTAAAAAAGTGGACGACCTGGAATTAAAAAATGTAGGACAACCATCCATAAATCTTTTATGATTTTCAAGAGACACACAATAAACCAGATTATGATTAAAACTTAAATTGGAAAAAATATATATATAATGTGGAATTAAAATATTTATAAGGTCTGACATTGAGTGAGAAAAAAAATATTATTATAAATTTTTTATTTTTTTAGAAGACGAGAATTTGAAAATTAATGTAAACAAAACTATAAATAAGCATTTAAAAAATTACCGAAGAGTCAAATTCAATTGGACACTGTCATCATCATCATCATCGTGCATGATATCACCCTTTTGATTTGGTGTCATAGATACAATTGATTCTGTTTGAGGTTTGGAAGGAGTATTCGTTGTGAGTGCCTTCAATTTTCGGTTGAGAGTTGTGATAGTTCGTTGAACTTGCCACAATTCTTGGTCCATAGTTGAAAACGATCCTACGTTTGGCTGATCGACATTAACATTTGGTACTGTAACCGATATCGATCCACCGGTGGAATTTGAGACTGCAGTGTTACTAGCTGCAGCATCCAACATATCTTTGTGCAGCTTTTCCAAGTGCCGTTCGTATTTTTTTAGCTCAACTCTGATTAATTCCGGATCGTTCAATTCCATGATGTACTTTTTACGTTTTAATTTCGTAACAATTAACTGAACCTAATCAATAAATATGATAAAAATAGAAGTGCTTTTAACGTTACATTAAATGCTAATTAATCTTTTACACATAATTTTGCGTAATTTGGAAATTTAAGTGATAAGAAATAATAGTCAAGAGAAAATCAATAACGACTGTACCAAAATTAATGAATAGAATTGATCAAATATGCTAAATATAAATGTAACCAACTTTGTAGGACTGGTTATCCTGGTAAACAAACTTATACAGTTAGAAGAGAAAAAGGAAAAGTAAGATACACATAGATAAATAATTAATCATTGCTAAATAATGAACTTTGTTGATTATATAATCGATTATATTGAATTATAAATATATTTGTGAGTAAAGATTATTTACTGGTTATAGAAAGATCCAATATTTTGTGTAAATAGACCCATAAATTTGACACCCCTTTTTTATAATTGTATTTTTAACCAAAACTAAATTTTAGAACTGCATCTTCCAGTTTTTGTATAAAATAACTATTTTTAAAATTTTAAACACTAAAAAATCAATTTCAACACCCATTTATCATTAATAATACAACATATAAACAAGAATAATTTAAAATGGATAATTTTAGAAAAAATCTCATTTGAAAAGAAAAAGAAAGAAAGCTAGTATTATAATATAATTTACAGAAAAAATGAATGACAACTTTTCCATTGAATTCAATTTGAAACAAATGCAAAAAAGATCCTATCAAATAAACTCTAAAAATTTTGATACATTATAAATCGTTTCTTGACAATTTCCAGAGAAAAGATTCTAAAATCCCAAGATAAACTTTTTCCCAATCATTAAATGTTAATAAGTATGAAAAAACTAATTATATAATTGTTGAAACGATTCGAATGGTCAATTAATAATTATTTAATGTAACAATCACAAATTATTCAATACTTCCATAATCATTGTCTAGTCCATTCAATTCTTAATGTAGTCAGTAAACTGATTATTGTTATTATCGGTAATGAGATACAAAGAATTCGTAAATGACCAAAAAAAATTCGTTTTAATTTGACTTAGTTTCTGATTGTTTATCAAATTAGTAACATATATAGAGACATTAATATCAATGTGACAAGTATCATAACAACGGCAGCTGAAAATTGGATGTAAATATTATTAATGACAATAATTATCGGTGAAAAATTCAGTCTCTTTGATAAATGTGAAGTTTTAGAAATCCAGATCACCAATAAAAAACTAATGATAATCAATACAAAATCAAAGCGAAACTCATAAAACGGATGTTTTCATAAAAAGAAATTTTCATAAATGAAATAAAATTAAATAATAACAGAAAAAACAATTATATCCCACCTCCCAAATTAAATATTCAGTTTTTTCAGTTTCGAAACCTTCGGTTATTTGATCATGTAAATCATCCAAGAAAGAAATTTGCTTTTTCAGTTCCTCGTTGATACCTTCCACAGTTTCTGGCAACTCTTCCTCGTGTTCCGGGCCCGGTCTGATAGGCGGAACATATACCGGAACTTGCATATCAGCAAACAAATCAGACGAATAGTCATAAAACAGTTTCAGAATTCCAAAATGCAAATGTAAACAAGGACTGAGAACGATAAGGAGATTTTCTAAAGTCATTTTGTTCTGATTGGACATATCAGTAATTTTTCCCATGTGATTGGTCAATAGGGCCAATACGTATTGGCATTCAATTGGCAACTTCTCGCTGATTATCGACTTTATAGAATTTATCTTTTCCTGTAGATTATCCTTGTGTTGCTCAAGAGTTTTAAAAATCAACTCTTCCACGGGTTTCGTAATTATTTCGTGATTAAGGTCTCTCAGAAACGATTTTACAGTGCTTGTTATTACTGAGATATCAAAATTCGACAATAGGATATCAATGTCGCTATAGCTAATCAGAGATTGTTTCAGTTTTACAATTTGAGAATTTACTCCTGGTATACGATAAATACCTTCAAAACTTAATCGATTTTCTGTTTCTAAATAATTTATACATTGACGGAAGAAGGCTGGCAATGGATAACCGTCATATGATTTACTGTTTTTACAGGCCTCTTGCAATGAAACACCAAAAATTGGACGTATGGACTCCTTCTGAATACACACACATTCAGCATAAGAAAAAATCGAATAAAAATAAAACTATTCAAAAGAATTTAAAACTTATTTGATTAATGCTAAATGGTTATTATTTTATAATTAAGTTAGGATAAAAACCCATAACAAATGATTTCCAATTAGATTAGGATAAATATTGTGCTCATTAAAGTATCATAAATTTTAAAATTAATATTTAAATAAAGCTTACATCTTTAACTGATTCGATAATAAGCGAATCATTTTTTATTTCTTTTCTTTTGCGCTTCTTACTTTTCGGTTTTTTGAAATTATCACATTTTGAACTTTTTTCCTTCTCCTTAATCTTTTTATTGACAATAATTTTGAAAGTTTTAGATTTTTTAAGGTTAACTGTTGTATTAATATGTGAAGCATCATCTATATTATGATCATCAATAGACATAATAATACTCGATCCATCCAATGAAGATCTATAATCTCCAATAGTTTGATAGGCTACGTTGATTTCCTTTTTATCCCGACGATTTTTATCAAAAATTCCATGCTTTTTAATTTCAATATTTGTCATTTAAATTTTTCTTGTTTTTTAAAACCTATTGACAAATTTCATTCATGACGATCAAAAAATAAGTGAAGATAATTTATTTATATAGTAACATTTTCAAATATGTTTAAAACAAATATTTAAATTTGACTTATTTTTAATTTGAAAATCATGATTTCTTATACTATAGTTTTATATTAGTCAAATAATGAATAACTAATTTTTCCAAAAGAATTTGATTTTTGAGTTAAACTTATGAAGTTTACCTAATGAGATTTTTATTTCTTTTTAAATTTAAAATAGTTTGATAAATTTTTCAATAATACAAATTACGATTTTTATAATTTTCAAACTAGATTTCTTATTGGAATAATATTTGTTCAATTTATAATCTTCATAATTATTAAATCAAATTAATTATTACACCATTTAGAATGTAAGAATTAATTTAGCAAAAGGAATAATATAAAGTATCTAATAATAGAAATAGATTAAATTGGCTTGAATATTAATTTGAAATCCAAATTGTTATGAATCAATTGAAAGAAGATTTAAGTGGCGACCACGTCAAAAATTTTTATGTCTTCACCAGACAACAGGAAAAAAAAATACTATAAAATGCCTTGCCAAAGAAGGCACAAGAATTGTTATCTATTCAAATCCCTAAATTCGATGATCGAGGCACCTATGAGAAGTGCAACAGAAGAACAAGAGGTGAAGTGCTGTCAAGCAAATTACGTTCGCAAAAAAAAGTTATGCGTAAGCCACGAGAAAGGAATCTTTCGATAAACAACCTTACAAGGGTAAAATTTCGGAGATTATGTATTGCAAAAACCGTGGTAATACAAGAAAGACATACAGAGATACATTTGCCGAGCCCAAAAGAAAATGGAAGATTCAATTTTAGAAGCAGAAGAAAATTTGGAAACGGAAGGAGATGAAAAACTTGAACGATTCCATTGCTTATATTTTATCGGTGGAATGAAATCATTAGTGATTTTTTAAAAAATCGGAATCTGAACAGCGCGATGTTCCTGTCAGAAGATGGACGATGATGAAGCTTAGTGGCTGTTGATTTTTGAAAATGTTGTGGGACTCAAGACTTTCAGTCATGGTGATGAGTGAAGAGTATTGGAAGGAAGTGGGTATACCGAAATTGGTGAAGAGCAAAATATTGCTGAGTGGAGTTTTTTTCGAATGGTGGCGAAAAACCTCTTGAATCCTGTACAGTAAATGTCAGATGGAAAGAAAAGTGCCGTGAAATAGATATCGTAGTAGTACCGAATATACAACCAGCTTTTGTCGGTGATGTAAATTTGATGGGATTTTTTGGAGTCTAATTGTGTAAAATCAGTAGTATTGATGAGGAAGATGACAGGAAAAAAAGAAAATTAATATCAGCAGTGTTGAGGAGGTGAATCTGTTAAGATTCTTTAAAGATGTATGTGAGCTGTCTGTTTAGGTCTTAACGGTGAAGGTTGCTTTTAATTAAATTAACTGAGATAACAATTTAAATTTACAAGGTATATTTTTAATAAAATGATATTATTTAACAAAATAGTGATGATCGTCCTTGATGGATATGTTAATTGGAGCTTTAGTTAAGAAAAATCCACTTGCTCTTAGGCTCAGAGGTCCTCAATAAAAAACAATTTATTTCATCAACCTACTTAGGGTGTGAAATAAGAACAGTAAGAAAGAAAAAGTTAATGAAACGGGGAATTAAAAAATTACTTGAGTATTTATTTATTAAGAACAAACTTTGTTTTGTCTAACAAAACAAGTTTGTTTTAATTTATTGGGCTAAATGACATATTTATTAAATGACAATATATTAAACAAAAGCATTATTATGGAATCGACAAGGATTAAGTCCTTTATTATTTAATACATAATAATAAATTGTTAAAAGAACACTGTGTTTTATACTGTGTTTCACTTAGTGGAACAAGTTAAAATATGTAATAGAAAAAATAATGTAATCAAGTAAGGAATTTTATACTTTGCTTTATATAAAAAAGGAGATTTAGAATCAGATTTTTATTTATGATATAAAAACTAATTAATTAATTATGGCATATAATACGACACAAGATTTGGATCTTCTGGTTTAGCTTTTAAAATGTTGCTGTCTCGATCTATGTTAATCTTTCCTTAACTTTTATATGGATTTTTTTTTATTTGTAGACATGAAGTGTGAAGGCTTGCACCTTATCGATATTTGTAGGCTGAATGATGGTTGTGGCTTGTTCTTTGAATATAATTTTTGGAAGTTTGTAAAACCCTGGATTGAAATTTCTCTAAGTCTTTTTGTTATGTTCTTTAAATTTTCAATCTTTCTTTTATACTAAAATTTCTTCTTATCTTTCTTAAAATATTAATTACTTTTTTTCTTTATATTATTTCTTTTCCTGCTTTACTTTATTTAAAAATTATAACTTATTTATTTTTTTATGCCTACCATTTAAAGGAATTATTTATTTTGTCAATTTTTCCACTTTTAGTAATTTTTAATTGCCCTTTAATATTTTTTATTTTATTTACAAATATGCAAATACAACGCCGTCCATATGTTTTGGGCCATCCTGTAAATATCGAAATAATTGTAGATTACGGATTATATTAAAAGTTATATGATTTGAACTATGCTAATTTAGAAATATGTTTATGTTAGCTTTAAAACTCATTAAAAAATTTTTTAAAAATTATTGTATAATTATTTAAATAGATTTGCTATGTTAAGGCGTTTTTAAAATTTTGATGTCATTTAATTATATAAACTATTTTAAGGATAAATTAAATTCTTAAGTAAATCTATATGTACAACATTTTGCTAATGATTAAGTAATATATCTTTTTAATTTTAGAAATTCTTTTGTTAAATATGGCTAAGTTATCCATAGATATTCGAAACTGGTGATTAAGAAATTGAAAGTGGGTTTGTCCCAGAGGAAAATTTTAAATGAACTCAATATTTCCAGGAATGCTATTCAACATATGATACGGAAGCTGCAACAATATGGAACATTGAGAAACTTAAGTAAAAGTGGCCGTAGACCGAAAAATACACAAAGATCAGAAAGATCACTTATTCGGATGTCAAAGAAAAATCCCCAGAAAACAGCACGTGATATTTTTATCAATTGGAAAACAAGCAAAACTAACTCACTTAGTACTGTGAAGCGCATTCTGAGAAAGTATGGCTTATCCGGACGAATTGCAGCGAAGAAACCATATTTAAACGAACGACATATAAAAAATCGTTTAAAGTGGTGCAGAGATTATAGCAAACTGCTTCCTTCTTTTTGGCATGAGGTAATTTTTTCTGATGAAAGTCGCATAGAACTGTTCTCTAGAAGAAGACAATACGTCCGCAGACCGCAAGGCTCAAGGTATAGTCCAAAATATACCACGAAAACGGTGAAATTCGGAGGTAATAGTATAGTTCAATTAAAGAAGATGGCACCAGAGTTCTGGTAAGGTGTCTGGATCAGATTAATTCTGATGCCTTCAAGGATGTATTGAAGAGAGAATTGCTCCAAATATATATATTGCCACAAATCAAAATTGGTGTTTTCTTTTTTGGACATGAAAAAAATCTGCGTACTCAGTGATTAGCCGGCTCAATCGCCAGATTTGAATATAATCGAGCCATTGTGGGCTGACCTAAAAGCCAGAGTTCATAGCTGTAGGCCGACAAATATTGAGGCACTGTGAAAGAATTTGGAGGA
>JBBMKC010194731.1:0-14901 GCA_037834085.1 Bipalium vagum | reverse complement strand
TTAGTAATTTTCAATAACATTTTACTATTATTATATCTATTCAAAAATAGTCCAAGGACTTTATGCGCACCCTGTATAATGACACTTTTATAGAGCTGAAAAAAGATGTTTCAAATAAATGTATTTGTTATTAAATACGATATCGTTAAAAAAATCATGAAATAATAAAGTCACGAAAAAATTATAGTACAACCTAATATTATTTTAAAATTTGGTTGACAACTAAGAAATTGCTTATTTATGATTTCTTAATTTAGTGAGATTTTCATACATAAGTAAATGTATTTTGCCAAATTTTTATAACTATTTAAATATTGTTTAAATCAATCTCAGATTTTTTCTCATAATTAATTGAAAAGAATGGAAGATTACAATTTAAATTACTGCAATGATTTGCTTTATTTCAGAAAAAGGAAAAATGCAACTCAAGCGTACAAAAATGTATGTGACACATATGGCAATAATTCAATAAAAATTAGACAGCGCAAAAATTTGTTTAAAGTACAGATCTTTGGCTAGACTGTATATGTTGCCACATCCAACATGTAGTCCGGATCTCGCATTATTCGATTATTGGGTACTATTGTACAAAAAAACCCTGTATAAAAAATAGTGTGTGTATACAGGATTGTGGTGATAACCTCAGTTTCTAGTATTTTTTGTTTTTGTTTATGATGGATTAATAACAATATAATTAATTGTGATATGATATAATTTAAGATTTATTAAATAAACCAAATTTAGGTATTTTAATATTAAAATTTTTTTTATTTAAATACATTTTAATTTAATACACACTATTTTATTGCGTGTGTATATTTTAATGACTATTGTAATATTTCGGATCGATTGCCGAATTTCTGCCTTCACAAGAATTCCTGCAGATAATCGATATATCTGTCTTTGCTGGAGGTATTTAATCCATGCGACTTTTTAATCTTCATTTTGAAGCGCATCCACATGTTTTCCACATTTTGAGTATGAGTTCCAGTTGTGGGGTCCACAAAATTCACAGAATGGTTTACTGTGAAGTGTGAATAACCCTGCGGCAGATTTCAAATCCCGCCATACGAAGCCCACAGGTCTGACATGATTGTCGTACCTGTGAAAAATTTATTGTTATGAATATTTAAGAAAATTAGAATAATAATTACCTGCAGAATGTACTGCTGAATAATTGGTAGGAGTATTGGCATCTTGCTTTTCCACAAGCACTAAAAATGAATTTGGGGATTCACGTTCTTTCTCACCAAACATCCATTGATTAGGACGTTTAATTCTCCCTCTGTCGTATTTTCTTTTGGAGATACATGTCTCATCAATTTCGATAATTTTTTCAATTTTTTGTGAGTGACGAATCAAATATTCAGTGCATATGTCTGGAAAATACTTATTCCACTGTACTTTTGATTTTTGAGATATTCCAATTTGATATGCTTGGTCAGCTATCGTTCCTAATTCATGGCACCAAAGAAAATTAAAAAAAGATATTTTCTGATATCTAAAGCAGAAGACCATTAAGAAAAATGGTCAATACTTTACTGAATGAAAATTTTTATGTTTTTTAAAATTTATCTTTTATTTTAGTCAAAAATTACCTAATTACTTAGTTGCCATCTCAATAAATTAATAATGATTTTTTCTTTGACATATTTAAGAACCTGCCATTATTATAAGTAGATTGATACAATTTCATGTTTTAAATATTAAATTAGATGATTTTAATAATTTTCTTTTCATAAATTTGTGGATAAGAAAACATCTAATTAGTTGCAATGCTTTGGACGTATTTAGTTTAATTATTATACAAAAATGGCGGGAAATGAAAATTTTATGAATAACTGAAAAGAAGCAAGTCAAAGATTTTCAATTACAAGGTTTAAAATAGAAATCATACAAAGATATTTCCTGCAAGAGTCATCGGAATTGAAAAAACTATCACATTGAGCGTCATGGAAATAGATTATTGATTAAAAAATTGTTTATTAGCACAAAATATGAAGCTTATAAATATTTAAGCCTTTGAGAAGAAAATGAAAATTATGCTTTTTTGAATATGATGATGGAATATTCAAAATGGTTGATGACAATGAAGACTGTGATTTAGATAATGCATTTTTAAAGATGACATTGAAAGCGAAACAAGTTTAAAGCTAGCAAAGGTTGCGTTGGGTGATTTTTATTCTTTATCATGTCCGATCATGATGATAAATTACTCCTATTACGGCTCATTCAGCGATGACACCCTACAGCTGTTGTATATTTTTTTGACCAGGAATCTCTGAACTTTGAGAGTTGTGAATGACTGGAAAGAGCCATAATTAAGGAACTCATAATTTAGAACCTTTAGAAAAAAGTTTTGAAAAACAGTGAGCAATAAATGTCGGAAACCATGGAACAAAATGCGATGGGTTGTTTAACAAAATTATCTCTAAGGATTGTGTGACAGAAAACTTTCGAATTTCTTTTAAATTGACAGGTGCTCTCGTAAGCCCGAACAATCTTCGTGGATAGCGCACTGAGATCGACAAAAGTAATATTGTTTTTTTTAAAATGATTCTAAATAACTTATCTTATTTTTATTTCTGTTGTCGCTGAAAATTGTTATTTTATGGGAAGGTGATTGAGAACATTTGTGGGATATTTTATTTATATTATATTTTCATTCTTTTAAAATTTTATTCAGAATTTCAATTTAAAATCACAAAATTCATATTTATACTTAATTCACAAAGTTCCAAAGTGAATATTTATTATTACTTTAAATAATTTTCGATGAACTCATACATTTTGAGTGCCATTTCCCGTATAAAGCTAATTTTTAATAAAATGAAACTATTTTGAGGACTGGAATTTTCTAATTTAATCGAAATTACGTTGTATTGAGTTTGCTTGAATAAAATTTAAATTGGTTCAATTGGTAAGCTCTGACGATCATCCACAAAGTAGAATAAATCATTAATAAAATCATTTATTTGATCACCATGACAAATCGGTCCAATTGATCTTTTCACTGAGTGATGAAGATATATTACTATCTAATAAATAATTTTTCGGGATAAAATGTTATTTATTCCATATTGGTAAAAGTAAGCAATGTACTTTTGTTATGTTATTAATTTAAAATGTTTTTCTTTTGTTTATTAATAGAAAATCTCTTCATTTGTAGACAGAATGATTTTTTTAAGAATGGCATGTTTGTGTTTATTTTCTGACACGCATATCAACCTGTCAATATCTCTAGTTTTTATTCACGGAAAATTCATATCAAAATAATATTTTTCTTTAATGGTTGGTTATTATTTCGATTCTTAACAAATCTCTTTAACAATATTTTGGACTCTCATTTTCTATTATTTGAAATCTTAGCTAACATATTACAGAACTAATACGAATTTGACTTGAGCCTTAAAGAGAACGTAATTCAATGCAGAATGACACAGATGGATCAATTTTCCTTTATTCTTTTCAGAACTTAAAATTTCCGCCATATCTTAAAGTGTATTATTGAGTGATGAATCCATTTCAAAAATTCATATTTTCAATAAATGACAATAAGTACACTGCACTTTATCTTATCATTGACTTTGTTTTATTATTTTTATTGCAAATACTCTTTGTGACCAAATGATGGATTAATTCACAAAGTGGACACCGACAAAAAGACTGTTTTCAAAAGAATTGGTGAAAAACAATAGTCATAATTGACTTATTATGCGTTTTAATATACCTTATTAACTTTGTATGACGTATTAGGGCTTATTATTCAGCTTTTGATCAAAATTTGGTTCTGATATTTCTATTTATTTACAGATTTGGTTAATTAATTCTTTTTAAAACAGTTCTCCGTGTTTTCATTTTAAGTCATTACTGTAATATTTGATTCCGCTCTTTTAACTAAGTCCAAAAGAAAAAAATATTTTCAACCGAATATTGGCGAAATTGGAGATTTTTGTTGCAATTTTTCGTCACATTTCACGATACTGAATTCTGAATTTGCTTCCTCAATTTATTGTTTCCAGTAATAAAATATCAATTTTTTCTTGTTTAAATATTATAAAATGTAATATAAGAAAACTAAGAGACCACAAATTGTCATATTTTATGATTATAAATTAAAAAGAAATACACCAGAGGTTGCACTTAATATCTGCAAAGTGCTGTTGAAAAATTCCATCAGCAAACTATTTGGTCAGAGATGGTACAAAATATTAAAAATTAAGAACATTTAACCTGACTACTTGTTATTGGAGTACTGTATTAAAATCTCTTATCCAGTCCAACCTCAATGATCAACTCCTGTATTTTCACAAACATATGATGTTGTCAATAAAACTTCTTGAAGTTGTCTACAGCAAATTTGGAAAGTTAAGAAGCTTCAAGAATGGGTTCCTCGTTAGTATAGATTTAAAAAATAACATAATATGAACACATTTGAAGTTTTCATAGACTAAATTTTAATAACTAACACCCAAGATTTACCAATTTAAAAATTACACCATCACATTTAATAATCAATTAACAACTACTAAGAAACAGTAAAATGTGAAAAATAACATTGTAAAGATTCATAAATAAATAATGTAAATGCTTACGCGTTCCATCAAATCTTGTGGCTATAGTATCCAAGAAAGTGTTTTGTGGAGAAATCAAACCCCTTCGTTGAGGCATAGTGACAGAAAAACGTTATCCTTTGAAGAAAAATGGTGGCGACTTTAATTCAAGATTCAAATTGTCAAATTTTGATTAACCCACTGAAGACAAGGAAAACTGAAAACATTTTAAAGTTGTTTCAGTAGAAAACAATACAAGGATACGCACACATTCTTATAATACATACAAACATTCTCTGACACATAAATTAATACGATAGTAATGGACATAAGCACACCAACTCATCAAAACTGAAGCACATCAGCATTAGTTAAATTGAATATAACATGCCACCAATGAAAAGCTCCCATTTTAATACGATCTGTAATAATCCAGTCATATGCAATTTTGCTTTTGGCCTTGCTTTGGCTTTCAAACGACGAATCGTTTTCAAATTGTTGTACCTGGTAGTTGATGGTCGTTTGGTCTTTCATTGGCATCAGAACGTTGCAATTAAGAACATTGAGATTGAGTTTAAAAAGTCACACTCGAATATGACTTTCTCAAAATCTTGGTCTGATTAGAATGTCCAACTGGAAACCTTGTGTTTTCATAATTTTACAACTTTTGCAGAAAAATTGTATTGCTTTAGGCTTAATTAATCTTAATTGGGTTTAGTTCGGAAAATTTTCAAGAAATTATTTTCCATTATCAGTGAATTTAGAAATTTTATCCCGTTTCCTTCGTCTAGTTAATGAAACCAGGAGAAAAAATTGTTTTTTCATTTGTAATTTTATAAAATCTTGTTAGGAAGTACGTAAAACTGTATTAATGGACTCTGAAATTAAAGGGAAAGTAACAATAAAAAGTACCTCTTAAATGAAGAGAATAAAATTATTAATTATTTCGTGCCAATTGTTACGGACAAGGAGAAAATTATGTATCGGTTGATTAAACCAAAAATTTGATATTTTTTAATTTGAAGAATATTTTTATTTTTTTGTAATATTTACCAAGCAAGTAAAATCTCAACTAAAAATCTCATAGTTGAGTTCGCAACACAAAAAAACAAATTCGAAAATCTAGAATTTTTATTTAATGAATAAGCAACAAAATAACGAAGATCAAATCATTAAATGTCACAGTTTCATCACTAAATATTAACGATTTCGAATGTATGATAGAATATCTGATGTTCAACGACTATTTATTTACTTATAACGTTTTTTTTAAAGCACAACATTAATAGACATAATAATATTGCTTATTTTCTTCGATTTGATTGGATTCGAAAATCTTTCGGAAACATCTTTGATTGTATGGTTCTGTTTTTGATTTTAAAATATTTTTTCATCTCCTTCACGAACTCATCAGGACCAGACTAACATGAGGATACCATCAGTGAGGACAACATGGTATTCTACCAAAAGAGATAAACTACATGAGATCATCAACAGAGGAGTTTCATGGTCAAACTTCGGGTGGTCCAGGCTAGCATGAAGATACCAGCATACCTGTGCAGAGTTTCATCTTGTAATAGTCAGGATCGTCACAAACTTTGTTGGTCTTTAAGACTAGTTTCACTAGAATTAAACCTCATAAACCACCGTCTTGTTGTGTTCTCTGTAATCTCATCCGGACCTTCAATTTCAGACTAAGGTTTCGGAGTCTTATAATTTTTTTTCCAATAGTACAATAAAATTGACAAAAATTTATATTTTAATGTCATTTTTCGCTCTGTAAATTTCAATATTAAAATAAAATGTACAATTAACCTTACTATTTTAATCAAAATATTTTTCAAATTATAAAACAATAATCAATATTTTATATTTATTAATACTATATCAGGTTTTTTCTAATTTATGTAATAATAATAATAATAATAATAATAATAATAAGAAGAAGAAGAAGAAGAAGAAGAAAAAATAATAATATTAAATATTTTAACATTGTAAGTGATATAAATAAATGCCTATTATGATAATCTACTTTGAGACTAACATATGAAATAAAATGTTAAATCAAAGCTATGAAAACATAGATATACTCTAATGGCTTAGATTCTAGTGATAAAGATTGTTTAAGAAGAAATAAATATAAAAATTCTATTTTAAATCAAAATAACCATCGTTTATTTAATAAAATATTCCAAAAAAACTTAAATAATTCCTCGGTTATTTCATCTTGCCCAGGGCAAAATAAACAGCCGCCCTAGTCGAAATTTAAGATTCTTGGTTACTTAAATAAAGCAAATAAGAATTTTACTTCATCATTGAAAGTGATAAACAAACAATATTTTCATACAAATGACACATACTTTCTGCAATTCCCGTATTTTTTGTAACGTAATTGTTTGCTTTCAACTCGATTCCGCTTTACCGTTTTGGTATCTATTCCGGGATAGTGCTAACAGCTGTGTTGATGGAGATTTTGTTTCCATTTTCCTGTTTTTATATAAACCACTGATCATTAATGAAGAAATGCAAATTTTGGTAACTTGATATCAAACGTGTTTCGGTTTTTTATAAAATCAGAAAGGTTTAAATAAAATTGTTTTTCCACAGATGTGCTTTTAATGTAAAAGTTTTAAATCATATTTGTTTTAGTTAAAACAAAAATAATAAAATTAATTACTATTCTCGAAATAATACATATATTAGGTCTACTCAAAAGTAATATCGTTTTTTTTAAAAAAATTGTGATAATGGAACATTAAGGTGGGAACCTGACTTATTTTGTTTTCTTTTAATCTGTCTAACTGGACTCATAAACATCTGTGGTTATTGTTTGACCCATTTTGACCAATCGAAATGAATTATATCCATCAAATTCATAAAAAACTTTCTTCCATGAATACTTGGTTTTGCTGTGAATTCAGTAGTTTAGTGAGGTGAAAGTCATTGCCTTTTACGACTAGAGTTGTCATACATAAGCCACTTCGTCACTATGTATAAAGCTATCCAGGGAATCTTAATTATTCTGCTTTAAATAAGCATTTTGCAAATAGAAAAAGATTAATCTTGATGTTTTTTTCCTGTAAGTTCGTGCAGTACCCATATTCCTATTCTTCTTGTTTTTCCCATATCATGTAAATATCGACGAATTGTTTCTCTATCAAAATTGAGTTCTTTATTCAAGTCTACATTTGATGGCCTACCAGATCTCGGAGAATCTTGTAAATAAAAATTTCGACTTTGAATCGTCTTAACCACCTCTGACATTTTCTCAGAATACTTTTTTTTACTTCATTGCTTCTGATGCCGCTTTCACATGGTTAAATTCTTACAGCATATAGTTGTGTATGTGGTCTTCACTTACTATTTTGTCTGTCATTTCTACAAATTCAATGTTAGTTTTTAGATTTCTGCATTAAAAAATTATCAATTAAGTATATTTCATAAAATTGCCAAATTACTTATGATTTTAATATACTAAAACAAATCCATATTTAAATAAATATTAACTATAAAAAACGACTTTAGTTTTGAGACGCCATAATAATTTACATATATAAACTTAAAGTTTTTATCACCGGTTTCTTTTCGGACACCCAATAATTGCACGAATTAAAAATATTTCGTAAGCTTTTGTTATCAAAAACTGTATCATATATACAAAATAAAAGTTAAATAAGATATCAAATAAAATCAAATTTATTATTCAAACAGAAATTGGACAAAACGTAAATTCATGAAAATTAGAAGAATTATTTCGGTAGCTAAAATTTTTTAAGAGTTAGTTTCACATTTATACTCTTTCAATTAAATTGTTTCCGGTTTTTGTATTAAATATTAATATCAAATATTATAATAAATCTCTGGAAAAACTGCGTTTAAAATATTCAACAGGTTTTTTAAAATAAAATATATAGATCACAAAACTGGCCTGCTTATATTATTACCAGCAATTAAGCAATGTCAAGAAATTTTAAAATTGAGTCCATCAATTATTAATATTCCCCCAGATTTTGTAAATATTTTATTTCACTTGAGAATTATTGATTTTTCATATAATTATTGTTAATAGTTAATACATAATAAGTTTCTGTGGCCAAATATATATTTATGAAAATCTTTTGATCAATTAAATTAAAAAGTCAAAAAAAAAACTTTAAAAGTCAGATCAATTAAATATAACTAATCTAAAAGTTTTCCAATTAAAAATACGTTTCAAGATTTAAATTCTTTTATTATTATTATTATTTCGGATGTTTTATTTCAGGTCGCAAATTTCTCTCTTTACTGGAATCTATCCTTTTCCTTGTCACCTGTCAATAATTATAATTAATTTTATTGAAATTTAAAATTTCACTCCAGTATTTATTAATTTAATATGAAATAAAAGTAACATTAATTGTTTAACCAAATTAGAATTTTGATTTTTTTCTATGGAAAAATTATTAAAATTTTCTTCGGATTACGGATTATATATATTCAGTTTATCGAAAAGTTTTCGTATTAAATTAATGAATGTATATGAAATATGAAATATATGAAAATATATGAAAAGAAATTATTTATTAGGATAATCCAGTTTTTTTTGGATTAACGAGGCCTGACTGTATAAGTAATTATATGATTTTCAAATGTTAGTGCACAACTTTCAGTTACTTTCAATTGATTATATTAACAGTGATCATATAAATAATATTTACAGATCACAATTTTCGACAGAGATTCTATAACCGTAAACAGGGAGATCAAATGCATGGAATCCAATAACGATTTTCAAGCTTTGAAATTGGAACTGGATCGAATTAGTACGAACAAATTGTTGGTGTATAAACTCTACACATTACACTCCCTTGACCGAGAAAGTATTCCCAATGGAATTGTCTATACTACGCTCATATGTTATGACAGTGGGATAAAGAGACAGCTTTATACAAATATCTCAATTCCGTTGCATGTTCAAGATGTCAATGACCATGCTCCGGTCTTTGCCGGTTCTCAATATCAAGTATCAATTAAGGAAAATAACGAAATTGGTTGCCGAATATTTCAAGTTATTTATTCTTATTGCTTTATAAATTAAGTATTCATTTACAAAGATATTAAAGATGATAATCATAAATTATAACATTAAAATAATAATTTTATATATTTTAATATATTAAAAATTACAATATTTATTCAAAATACTTATTTAAATATATAAATAATAATACATTAATAATTGAAATTATAATGTTGGTAAAATAATTAAATATTAAACTGCTTCAAATACGTGGTGGGTGAGATAAATATCTGAACGAAATGAAAAATAATGTTTCCTAATAAAAAATATCTTGCATGTGAAATCAATGATTCAAATATTTAATTGAATCAAAGTTTGTTTAAGTATGTATTGGCGATTGATAGAAAAGCGCGGTTTTTTTGAATTTTGGTTTAAATACCGAAGTATGATAAATTTCTTGGTGAAGCGTGGAATAGACAATAAGGAAATTCTTGAACAGTTAGCAGAGGTTGGTCCATTGGAATCAATTATTTAATTTTAGTTTGGAAGTTTCAAGGTTATTATTAATAAAAATAGTAATAATAATAATAATAATAATAATAATAATAATAATAATAATAATAATAATAATAATAATAAGAAGAAGAAGAAGAAGAAGAAGAAGAAGAAGAAGAAGAAAAAAAAAGAAGACAAAGAAAAAGATGATAATGGCGACAAGGTAAAAACCCTTAGTACTAACAAATGAAAGTTATCTGACAGTTTAATTCATTTTAATGTTTAATCACGCATTTTATGTAATAAAGAATTATATTTTCACTATAATAATATTCGTGAAAGGCAAGTCGCGTATTTATTTTTTAATTTTCTGAAAAATTAAATTTTAGCTGAACTTAAATTGAGAGTACTCAAACATTTCTTTGTTAAAAAGTATTATAGAAAATATGAAGAGATTAAATTTGAGAGGTTAAATCCAATATTCTCCAACCGGACAAGTCATAAGGATTTATTTATTCTGACTTTGTAAAAAAGATTTACAAAATGGATATAATATGTTTATTAGGTTGAGAAAAGGAACAAACTTTTTTCAATCATGAAGCATTCACCTTTTTACAAATCCATTTAAACTTTAAACAAATATTTTCCCATCTTAATCGATTTTTAATCCTTCTTCTAATAATTTTTTATAATTTTTGAAAAATCTATCATTTTTAATTTAATTTTACGAGTTTGAAAAAACTTTGGTTTTTGGAAAACGAATCAAATTTTATTCATTCTATAAGGAGATCTCCGACCAGGGATCAAATTTTAGTGAAATTGAAATAATTTTGACTCTCCTCTCTTTCTATAATCTGTAGAACGATATAATAACGGTTAAATTATTTATTTCTTAATTCATTTTTTTATTATTATTTTACATTAAATTTCAATGTTGTTTATTTAATTTAAAATTTGTAAAGTCAAAAATGTCAATGAGTAAATTAAATATAGATCGCTACTTATTTTCATTTGTATTTAGTTAAATCTACAAAAAATATGAGTACCAAAAAGGATGGAGACAGGGGGAAGAGCATCTGCAATTCTTACGAATCGTGGAATTCATTGAAAAAATGTCCAATATTTTAATTAATATTCAAATTCTTCTTTGGTGAATATTTTTCTCTTATAACATTTTTTGGATGTTTAAAGGTCCCTGATATTTTTCATACACTGAAAAAGATAAATAAAAAAAATGATAAAAAAAATAATATTATTAAAAGAAAGAGATATTAAGAACCAAAAATTAATTTTTTTAAAAACATTTTGTAAACTCAAAATGTAAAACTGAATTTAATTCTTTGATTCTTTGGAAATTTTCTTTTCATGGAGGCAAATGTTTGGTTTCTGTTCCTCTTTATTGTGAAAATGTTTGTCTTAGCTGCAGACTTAAGATTGTGGATTTCGTTAAAAAATTTCATTTAAAAAAATTGGTTATGAAGGACTGATATTATATTTATCCATTTTGGAAAAAAAATATTTTTCTTAATTTCTAACAAAATTCTGTCTTTAATTTTCAGATTTTTTTAATCTGACAAACAAAAAAATCCATAATTATTTTTGAAATAATTTTCATTTTCTTAGTAATATTTTAATATTATTATTATTTATTTCTAATTATATAAAAAATATTATTAGATTTTTAAGATCGTCATTTCTTTGAAATTGAAAAATGGTTTTGTTTTAATTTATCAATTTGTATATTAATTGTTTATAATTGGAGAAAAATATAATTTAGCTGACTTTTTAAAAATACATTCATTTTTTAGTTAATATTTTTATTATTATATTATTATATATAATATTTTATGGTTTTAAGGATATAAAAAAATGATGTAATATGATAGTCAATGTAAACAGAAAAAACAAAAAATTTTAAACTCTGAGTAAATTAAAACAAAAGAATGGCGATTAAATTGGACAAAGCAAGTGTTTTATTCTGCTAAAGTAACTGTCCATTTCATTTATAAATATCTTCAGCTACCCCGAATCGGGCACTTAAAACCTCATTCTCATTTTCCGATTATTCAATTAATCTGATTATAGCAAATTTCCGGTTTACTTATTTCTTTTTCTGTTGCGATCCTGTACACTTCCTCTCTGTACTGTCTGATTTTTAAAATTTCCGCCGTGCCAATCTCTTGAAGATAAGATTTATTGAGATATGGACCAGGTTCGGATTACCAGAAAACGTGATTTTAACATTGGAAAAAATAATTCAATTTGGATTTATTATTTTTAACTACTGGCTGCAGCCAGAGCTGAGATCTATTAATTTTGATCTCGGGTTTTATTTATAAATATTAATGATCATTTATATTTGGTAAGAAAAAATTGAGCTTTAAACCGGGAAATGTATTAATAAAAATCTCCGTAAAAAGAAATTGTTTTTTTCAAAATATGATCCATGATAAGCAACACATCTTTGCGAACACGAAATGAGTTTATTTATTCCAATGACGAAGAAATCGGATCTCCTGGTATTCTGAAAATCACTCCTGTTGTGAAAGAATTTCTTTCTCGGGAAGTTGAAGAATACTTTAAAAATGATAACCAGAGGTGACATGACAGTGCATTTTCTGGAAGTGGTATACCTTCAAATCTTGAAACATTCAACTTTTTCCTGGATTTTTTCGGAATATGTGGCCGGCCATTGTCGTGACCCATTATTTAATGCTTTCTCTTGACTAATGCGAGTATAAAGATTATACTTTTTGACTTCCTGGCAAAAAATGTTTTGGTCTTAATTTAATAAACTGCAATGAATCAATGACTTCTGAGCAAGTTGATATATCCTGTTGAAGCACACGATATCTGGTTCTTTTAGGATTAGTAAGGATTAGGAGCACAACATGCACAACAACAGATGGCTTACATACAGTGCAAATGAAACTCCTTAAATCGTGCAGACTACATCTCCCCAACCTGTCTCTTCTAAGATCATGTGACTCCGCAAGTTTTTAAAGAGTGTCTCAGGTTGAATTCACATTTCTATGTGTATTTGCTATCAACTGTAACTACCAATAACAGTCTACACGTATGTCAACAGGATGCAGTCCTCTGTCACATATCAGGAAAAAGTCTGAAATGGTTATCAGTCTGTTTTTACGATTTTAACGCACCCAATGTTTGGCCTCTGAACTTCCCAGATCTTAACCTGATTTACTAATGTATATGAGGAGCTGCCGACAAAGACATCAATCCTCATACCAGTACTATAAAAGTTCAGTAAGTCGTCAAGCTGCTTTGAGACACTTCTCAGGAGAAGTGTAAAATCAGCATGCTCCGGGGCTTGATTGAGGATACAATGGACTTCAATGGCGGTTATTTTGAATAAAATTCTTTGACAAAGTTTAGTTTACTTGTATATAATATCTCTTTAAAATAAATAAAATGTTGTATTTACCAAGCAATTTTTTTCTTGATAACACTTCAAATTTGACCCTACCACCCTCAAACACGTAAGCTTATAAAATGTTTTGATGAACTTTGAATATATCAAAACACAATTATTTTCATACCACCCTAATATAATTGAGTAAATAATATCGTTACAGAAAAATTAATAATTCAGACACCTGTAGCAATTTATTTCTGATATTAAAATTGTTTTAATGAGGCCATTTTCACAATTGTCAAGCAACACAAAACAAAAAGCAGCAAATTTTTCACAAAGCAAAGAACACCGTCAACAGCTTGAATATTCTTCCCGTTCGTTTTGCTAAATAAATATGAAATGTTAAAAAGTGTCACAGTAATTTAATTTATTTTCCTTTCCATCATCATAACGTCTTCGGGCATTGTGAAGTCAGTCCAGGAAGATGAAGCTGCAACATTATTACATTAGGAATATTTTACCATATTAAACACTGTGAAAACAACTGATATAATATCTGGCAATTATCAACTATCAACTAATTCAACTAATTTAATAAAATCCCCAGGAATTCTTTGCTGAGAAGCACAGAAAAACTCCCAAACCATAATGGAATCATTATTCGCCCATATTTATCCGGGATTTATTTTAAGCATTAAAGTCTTGCCTGACTCTCCAAACAGAATTTCTGACAGAAAACAATGCTTGTTTTTTTGAATAAATTACAATGCCATATGGTACAAATGTGACTGAACTTTCTATTATTTTACTCTGAAACGCATTGAATAACATAAAAAGAATCAGAAATATGTTCTGTACAAAATATTTGGTATTTTTTATTATACATATTTCCCAATAGGATATTTGAAGGGTTATTGAAAGTAATTTGTTTTGGTTTTTACAAATTTTCAACATTTTGTATGTCTATGAAAGTTCTGCTTGATCACCATCATCATCATCATCATTATGACCAGAAAATTTTAAAAAATTTGACACAATTTCTCAAGTAAAGTAATAAATAAAAATTAAAACAAGCCATTAGAATTTACTTAAATTTTAATTGTGTTAATTCAGATTTTTAAAACGAAAAATATAATAATAATAAATATATTAATAAAATTATTAAATTTTGTAATTTAAGATAATTGATTGCGCTTTTTTTTAATTTATTATAATTTAGTTTTAATAATATTACATATAGATAATATATCTAGAAAATAAGAATTTAGACAAGAGAATTAAATTTTGAATTAAATAATAATAATAATAAAAAAATAATAATAATAATAATAAAAATAATAATAAAAATAATAATAAAAATAATAATAATAATAATAATAATAATGAACGGTATTTTTTAATAAAATTAATAAAAAGGTAATGGTTAGAAAAAAAATAATAATTTTAAATTTTAATTTATTTACTATATTATTGTTTAC